>JAODPA010002154.1:0-14139 GCA_025585075.1 Nepenthes mirabilis | reverse complement strand
AGTATTTTTATAACATTTATAAGTATAATATTTTTCATTATCTTTTGTGCATTTTCTTGTTTTAGCCCTGTAACTTACTTTACGAACTTTATATGATTTTTTATATACATAAAATGAAAGAATTTTTTAGAAAATAAAAACCATTAAAATGAGTCCATCCTATTTACTAAATCCTGAAAAATTGAACTAAAAAGGTAATGCATCCTTCGATCCAAGTAGTTGTACGGAATAAGAATTCACTTGGGTCTTCTTTGGTGGGTCGAATAAAGTGGGTCCGGTCAACCTGATAGTTTGGATATTGTACACCATAACTAAAAAACTAGATGACAAAAAATTAGTGAGACTCACTCTTTAATTTATCTTTCAACGTCCAAATCAGTAATCTTTCTCAATAAATAGAAAGATATAATAATGAGAAATGTACGTCATAATACACGAGAGTAAGGATAGTATCTATCTTGGAGATTGCACATGGGGTGGAGCGGTTTTGATGTTACTGTGTATTCAGTGGGGAGCGGCTTGAGAATGATAATTATGAAAGGTCTCTTTGGAGGCTCTTTTTTGGGCAAAGAGTTGCTCTTCTGTATGCTTTCTAGTCAATCTCTCCTCAATCACTCCCCTACTCATGGGAGAAAGTGGATATTATAACGGTAGCGGGTAGTTCAACCTTCCCTGGTTAATGACAACCGTTCGCTGAACTATCCAGATAGATAAGGATATATCGATTGGCTGTTACGACTGGTTATGGTAAGTTTATTCAACATATAGGATTGGACCACCTCGATTGGGCCGATGAGGTCAGCTTGGTCTTTCGAGCCAATTGGGCCGACTGGGATGTGTTGTGGGCTGACTACTCTCTGGGTCCTTCATCTGTCTATGGGCCTTTACATTGGATTGGTCCATTTTCAGCTGTCCCTATCATTAGCTCCCTATATCGGGAGGCTTAAATTTTTAACCCCTAGCATATTGATGGGACACCGTTTGTTATTTTCCTTATTCGCCCCTTAAGCTGCCTTTTGATTCACTGTCTTGGCCGTTCTAGCATGATTCTCTGCATCCAATAATTCTCTATAGATTTTGTTGGCATAAAAAATCTTCAGCATTTATTGGCATGTTGATCACCCCACTCACTATAAATGAAGGGGCTTGTTGTGTCTTGCATTACACCCCGCCTTCATTACTCAAGTGGCGTAAGGGTTGGAGGTCATCATAGAGCTTGCATCGCCTGCTGATGGGATCAGAGGATACTCATCTCTGACATTCGAAGGCATCTCCCTGGGATGCACAGAAGGTTTGCTTTGATTACTCCTTTTCGTGTGGGGAACCGCTTTGATTACCACTGTTCATGTCCGTCCTAGAGCCAAGCCCATCTCCTGGCTATTGCTGGGTGAGGCTTTCCTTTTGTTATGCCTCCCCCCTGGGTGATGGCCTGTCTCTGGGATGGGCTACTGTTCTAATTCCTCAAGAACTGCTGTTCTCAGGAGTCATGTTTTGCTACTCGTCGGGTATACACCGGCCTCTCGCTTTAGCTCCTCTTCTTACTCGCTTGTCTGTGAGTTTGTTGCAGTCGAGTAGGGTTTTTGCAGTCAGATGTTATTCCATGTACATTCACTATTTTCTCTTTTTATTGTACATTTGTCGTTGTAGGTTTTGTACTATGTAAAAGGAATTAATGAATGAAACTACTAAGCATTTTTACCCTTATTGTTTGCCTCTTCGATTATTTGAATGCCACTTTTTTGTTTCCTGATGTTGGTAGACCAGGCCGCTCAGGCCCCCTGTAGTCTGACTTTGTGGGGGTTTCTAACTCACGGCATTCTATCCTGGGCACTGGGTTGAATCGTGGGCCAATTAAACTGACTGGATGCCAAATTAGATAGTTTGCTAGGTAGTCCGGCTTGATGTTGTATTGGATTGTGGGGTAGTCAAATTGGTTAGATGCCAGAATGGATCATGGGCCTATCAATCCAGCTTTACGGTGGACTGATTCGATGGCCTATAAGTCCGATTTCGAGCCCATCACAGCTATGCGCCGCCAATTTGCTTTTTTGGAAAGTGAGATGTAGTGGCCTTGGAACCTGTGTCATCCTCCCATCTGGCCCATCAAATCTTTCAAGTGTCAATCACTCATGCATGTCATCATTAATGATGCCAGTTGTTGATGTGGCGTGGGCTGTCAATAAGGGCATCAGTTGCTGGCTTGCCGTGGTACTTCTTGGAGCACACGTGTCACCTGTCATTATGGTACACGCCTCCTCAAGATTCCGCAATGGCGATGTTTCAGATTTCAAACGGAGGTCTATATAAACGACACTCCTTTGTTAGTCTCCTCATTTTTCTTTCACAATTCAAATCGTCCTTCTCCCTAGTTTTGCTTCAATTGCTCCTAGTGTTGGTGCGATTCATTCAGTACTTACAACGACTAATATTGCGGCTTTGTATACACAATATAATATCCTGAGTGTGATTCCATTTGGGGTGCAAGTGGAGAATGATAGAGCCTATTCTCCACCGAGTGGGTTCATTACCATTTACGAGGGCCACTTGAGGAGTGGTCTTCACTTCCCCTTTGCACGGGAGTTGTATGAAATTCGGGTGAACCTTGGTGTTCCAATCGTAAGATTCTACGCCAATATCGTGCGGTATCTATGTTATCTTTGTATCTTTCTCTGCCATCACGGGAGGACATTGAATGCAACGACCGTGAAGGTGATCTTCCAGTTCTGTCAGAATGCAGATTGGATTTTACTATCCCTCAAGATTTACAAATAAGTGGGGGATCCCTGACTTTATGAAGAATTGGAAGGACCAATTCTTCTTCTTGAAGGTCTCTTCTGACTGGGTCCTCTCCAATATGTGGGGCAACGTCTTGGCATCTTTCACTAGAAAAGTTTTGCGTCAAGAGGACTCGACAAGGTTGCTAATGGAGCTGGTCTAAGTAAATACTAGCTCGTTCAGTAAGAAGGACCACTTGCTATCCACTAAAGCTCTTGCACTGGCCAAGTGGGAGATTCCCCTGGAAAGGGTGGGAGCGACCGCTCCACTGATCGTTCGGCCCAAAAGGAAGGCTGGATTGCTGCATATCCGAGGCTCCCCTGAGAGCACATCCCCATGGCGGGCAGCTGTGTCGAGCTCTACTTCTTCTTCCACCAAATCAAGTCTTCCTGTGGAAAAGAGGATGCAAGGGGTCACGAGCAGTCTAGGGGTTTGCCTGTTGCGCCCTCTTATTTAGCCGGCTACGTCTCGGAGGAGGGTGCCTATATGGGCGATGAGCCCCCTGCCCTTCCTTCTGGAGCCCCAAGTGATCCTATGACTGAGGATTCAATCTAGCCGGGTTGTTCATCTACTTCGGTCAAGCTTGAGGTCCTCGTCTCCGCCATAGTATTGCCTTAGGAGTCTGTATCGAGCCCTTCTGCAGCTTTGGTTGAGGAGAGTCTCAGTGGTGAGCAATCGATACGGGCTCAGGCGGTGGATGACGCGAAGATAGTGGTGCCTGTGGAGGCTTCTCGTGTGGAGGTTCCAACACCCGGGGCCCCTAAGGGCCCGACAGCTCCTCCACCGCATTCAACCTCTAGGGTGCCTCTTGTTTGCCTTGGGGCGTCTACACCAGAGCAGAGGCACCGACCTGCTTCTTCGTCCAAGGTTCCTTTGAGTATTGTTGCTGAGGAAATACGTTATATTGATGTATGTTTTAGATAACTTTTCACTTTTGTTGGGAACAGCCTCGCTTAATTTCTTTCTCCTTTTTTATTCGCAAGATGATAAGATAGTGCGGATTTTGCTAACATGCTTGCACCAGCGGTCATGCAGGATTTACCTGCTAGATGGGGAAGTCCACTGTTTGAACCAGATGCGTCTCGACCCTAGCATGCTCAAGCAGATGTAGGGCTGACTGAATGCCACTACCAACGAGGCCCAACAGTGCTGGGAACAATCCACCAGCCTTGACCTCGAATTGTCCGAGCTCAGAGAGAGTTCCAACGAGCTCGAGGGTGAGCGGAAAAGGCTCAGGGATGCACTGCACACTGCCTGGCAGCAAATTACAGATCTCTTGAGGGAGAATGTCTGACTGAGGACTTGATTCAGTCCATATGAGGCAGGCCAAGCCCTGAATGTCAGATATTTGGAAGGCATCTGCTTCTGCCAATAGATTGCTTTCTTGGTTGATCTAAATTTTCCTATTGGCTTCTTTGATCCAAGGAATGAAGGTGCCCATCGTTGGTCTGACTTGATGGATTTCTTTGACACGGAGGAACCTTCGTCGTGCCTGACGGGGAGCCCCCAGCTATAGGGTAGCCATCACTTAGGGTTGTATGCCAGATGGCATCTCTTTTATTTTTGTTATGTTGGTACACCTGCATATTCTAGCTTTGAAATGAATCAATAAAACTTTTCCTAATCGTTATTATTAGAGTTTTTTTATTTATGTGGAATCTTATGTTTGATGTACCGTTGCTTGCCGGCTAAGCATTATTGTCGCCGTTGCTGAGCTTTGGTGAAGGTAAGGCAGTCGATCACATGTTACTGTTGGGGCTTGTCCCTTCGGGGGACGTCGCCGCCCCACACATCTGATCTTAGTTCCCAGGTTATGGTTGACTGATGGTACTCATCCTCGTCTGTGGGAGTCACCACACGCATGCTGAAAAGTCCCCAAGGTTTAGGTGTTCAACTGAGCAAGGGTTGCTCGGAGCAGATTTAAGATTCAAATCTAACTGCGTATAGGCCGCTCGGTGGTGTGACCGAAGTTCTTTAACCATTTGTAGGTCGAGAGGCAGGTGGGGAGAAACCTACCTGATTTAGGGACAATCCAGGCCGTTCAGTTTTACACAATGTTATGCAAGTATTCATATGAAGAAGCAAATAATAAAAAATAAAATAGGTAATAAATGAGCAATTTTTTTTTTTATCAATTTAAATGTGGTACATCTTTTAAGCACTCTCTGGGATGTATGCTTGGCATGAGGTTACTGGTAGTACCCCTTGAGGTGGACTGCATTCCACATTCTCGGGACCAATTTGCTATTCTGGGTGCATAACTTATATGTACCGTTTTGGAAAATCGTTGAGATGAGGAATTGGCCTTTCCAGTTCAGGGAAAGCTTGTTCCTATTGGCATTCTTACCAGTGGCCTATATGCTCCGCAGACCTTCTTATTGTAGTAATGGGTGATCCACTGCTGATAAGTTATTGCGCGCATCTGGGCCACCTCTCGGGCTTCTTTGAGCAGATCAAGATGCTCTCTTGGCTACTAGAATTTGCTGAGGAGATTGAAATCCTCAACCTAGAGGTTGGGCAGTCCACTTTCCATCGGGTTGACCACTTTAGTCCCATTGTATAGATTGAAGGGCATCTCGCGGGTTAGTTCATCTAGCGTTATCCGATACGATCATAACACGGATGGCAGCTCGTCTACCTAGGAGCTCCCGGCATCTTCCAATTTGGTATTCAACCAGTGCAACATGATTTAGTTTATGACCTCCACTTACCCGTTCACTTGCGGCTAGGTGATGGAAGTATGGACCAGCTGGATGCCTAAACTTAAACAATACTTAATGAAACACTTGCTAGTGAATTGGGTTCTGTTATTGGTCACAATGACCTGAAGAATCCCGAATTTGTAAACGATGCTCTACTGAACAAATTTCGTTGCATTTTGTTCGGTAATCTGAGCAAGTGGAGAAGCTTCAACCTACTCTGTGAAGTAGTTGATATCGACAATAACGAACTTTCTCTACCCAAACTCGATGGGGAAGGGGTCGAGTATGTCGAGTCTCTATTGCGCGAACAACCATGGGGCTTGAAGGGTCCTTAGCTCCATGGGCCATTTATAGGACATGTCACCGTGGACTTGGCAGTTCTCGCATTTCTTCATGAAGTATATGGCGTCTTTCTTCATCGTTGGCTTATAGTAGCCTTGGCGTATTATTTTGAAGGTAAGGTTCTTGCCTCTAATGTGTGACCCACATATTCCAAGACGGGAATTACTTAGTGCGTAGTCGGTTTCTTCCGGGGTGAGACACCACAAGGACGACGTCGAGTACCCTCGCTGGTACAGCCTACCATCCACGATGGTATACCAGTCTACCAACTTTTTCACTCACTTGGTATCTTCAAGGTTCTTTGACAGAATACCGTCAATGACATATCTCCAATAGGGAGACTTCCAACTTTCATTATAGGAAACTTGCGGTACTCCTTGCTCGAATTCTTCCATACTTAGAGTGGTTAAGACTTTACACATATCTCTCGAGTACTGCTATGAGTTTTCGGTTATTGTGGCCCTCGCTGGCTAGTTGGCCTTCCAGTTATCTACTGTCGGAATGTGTACTATTATGATCTTATCAAACTTCTAAGTTGCATTCCTTACTCTAGCGAGGTATTTTGCGAGTAGTGGTCATGACACCTCAAAGCTCCCGCAGACTTGATTGATGATCAGTTTTGAGTCGCTATAGATGATTAAGTGCCTCACCGAGCACTCTTTCACCAATCGGAGTCTGACAAGAAAGGCCTTGTATTTGGCGACATTGTTGATGGCCAGGAATCCGAGTTTCAACGAGTGGCTTATCTCCAACCCATCGGGAGTCCTCAGGGCCACTCCGCCCCCACCACTAGATTGTGTAAATAATTTGTTGACTTGCAATGTCCAGATGGGGGTCACCTTTGACTGGTGAGCATCTTCGTCGGCAACTTGGTCATCCAGAATAAGGGTTGTGATTTCAACTACAAAGTCTCCTAGGGCCTAGCCATTTTGGCTGGCCTTAGCCTGAACTCTATATCGAACTTATCCAATTCGATGACTCATTTCAGTAACCATCCGAATATATCGGGCCTCTGTAGGATTTCCTTCAAAGGTTAATCGGTCAGGATGACCATTTTATGAGCCTAAAAGTAGGGCCGTAATTTCCTGGCAAAATAGACGAGTGCCAATGTGATCTTTTCGGCATGTGTGTAATGAGTCCCAGCGTTTGCCAAAGTCTTACTGACATAGTAGATCGTTCGTTGCATGTCTGATTGCTGCCGGATCAAGACCGAACTTAGCACCATCTTTGAAACTATCTGGTATAGGTATATCTCATCACCTTCTTTCAACGATGTCAAGGCAGGGGGACTAACTAGATATTCCTACAACTCTTGGAAGACAGCGTGGCAATCGGCTGCCCATTAGAAGCTATTCGTCTTCATCCTTCTCAAAATCTTGAAGGAGGGGAGGTTTTTTTTTTTTTCGCAAATTTTGCTAGGAAATGGGATTGTGCCGTTCATCTTTGTCCCTCTCTCAGTGGGCCTCTGGATGTCCTTCATAGTTTGCAGTGGGCTCATATCCATGATTGCTTTTATCTTCTCGGGATTGGCCTCAATCCCTTGTTGAGAGACGATGAAGTCTAAAAATTTTTTGATGGGTACTCTGAAGACGCACTTGATTAGGTTTAACTTTATTCGGTGTGCCCAGAGATATTCAAATGCCTTGGTGAGGTCACGAAAATGGTCGTCAATGGTTTTACTTTTGACGAGCATGTCGTCTATATATACTTCCATATTCTGGTCTATCTAGGCTTTGAACATTTTATTCACAAGTTGTTAGTATGTGATGCCCGCATTCTTCAGACCGAAAGATATAATATTGTAGCAGTATGTCCTCTGGTCGATCATGAAGAATGTATGCTCATCGTCCTCAGGATTCATTCGAATATGGTTGTAGCTTGAGTATGCATCCATGATGTTGCGTTATTGGGTCACTCCCTGGTGGGTAACTGAACAAACGAAAGTTATCAAAAGTTCGTTTAAGGCTCGTGTGAGGATCGGAGTGTTCGCACTCACAACGAAGGGCCAGGACGTAAGATCAAGTCAGTTGCTCGAGAGGTACTCGAGTTAAGCTTGGGTGTCGATTCCATATTAATATAGAATTGTAGACGCTTGCTTCATGCTCGAGCGGTGCAGAGGTGTGCACTCCAGACTTGGTGTGCTTGCTTCACACTCGCCAGGAGCTTGAATGTGGAATCCAAGATTGGTGTGCTCGATCTGCATTCTCTAGGGCTTGAGTGCCGGTACGTAGTATAAAACGTGGCTCTTGCGTTTTAGGGTTTTTATTCTTAAATCTTTCTCAGCAAAGGGCGCCACACATAGGGAGAGGAGAGAAGAAGGGAGAAGAGGAAGATGTTCGGCATCCGATCAATATTCAATTTGAGTTTCGTTCTTCGCTAAGGTTGGGTACGTCGCTCTGGAAGCGATTTTAGAAATATATTTTTATTTAGTTGCTCTGTTTTCTTATTATATTTCTTTTATGAGTTGTCGAGTATATTGAGAGGAGATTGTCTTTAACCATTCTTTACTTGAGTTCGGAGTGAAGGGATTTTACAAGGGGTTCTTATAACCGGCACTATTTATAATAGATTTGTTTAGAATTTATCCCGTAATTTTTTCCTTATTTCAAAAGGATTTTTCACGTTAAAAATCGTTATGCATTATTTGTTTCTTATATTCACAAATTTGGTGGCTGATGGTTGACGGGGGATTCGAGTTTGTTCTGTTGTGTTGGTTCGGGTGTATCCAGATGCCGAAATCCTAACACACGAAACTCAACAGATCATGCCCGGACGTGGAATTCACCAGCAAGTCAATCTTGAGTAGTGGGAAGCTGTCCTTCAAGCATGCCTTATTTTGTTAGTGAAGTTGATGTACATCCGCTATTTTTCATTACTTTTCTTGACAAGGACCACGTTAGAGAGTCAATTCAGATACAGGACTTCTCTAATGAAGCTGGTATCGAGCAACTTTTTCACTTTCTACCGAATGGCAATACGCTTTTTCATTGAATGGTTCCTTCCTTTGTTTCTACTTAAAGACCCTATGAACAGGATCAAAGCTCAACTTGCAGATAGTTACTCCGATTGGGATCTCCTACTTGTCAACAGGGGTCCACGTAGAGACATCCGAGTTTTGCCAGAGGAAGGTGATTAATTGTTTGGACAGGGGTGTAATAAGTGAGCCCCCAATTTGTCTGCATCTCTTCGAATAATTGGGGTGGGTCTAAAGGGATCTGGTCAGTTGTCTCGTCGAATTGGGCTTGCTATAGGGTTGCCTTGTCTCGATGATCGAAGTCCTCAGTCGGTTGGTCCAAAGCGGCTTGAATGACTTGGGAGAGGTAACATGTTTGGCTCGTCACTTGGTCGTACAGAACCTCTCCGACGTCACATGCTATTGGGAACTTTCTGTTCAAGTGTGGGATTAATATCACTTCCCCGAATGCCAGCAGGTAGGATCAACCCAGGATAGCATTGTAAACTGAAGGTAAGTCGACCAACAGGAATGTAAACATGTGGGATGCCTCCTGGGTTACGTTTCTAAGGTGACATTTAGTTGGATGTCTCCTTGGATGGGCACTGGTTCGTTATCCAATTTGTAGAGTGGTCCTTCGACCGTTTTCAGTTAATTCTTTTTTAGTTCCAACTTAAAATAAGTATCATGGTAAAGTAAATTGCGTAAACTTTCATTATTAATAAAGATCCATTTTAACTGGTAATCGATTGTACCATTTGAAATGAGTGTGAATACAACCAGATGGTCAAAATGGGGAGTCACTACATGTTCCATATCATTTTTGCTAAAACTAATGACATCGTTCCTAATTCCTACCCTCAGCTTCTTATTGCCAGCAGCTATCTCATGGCAGTCCCGAGGGTGGTTCTTTGACAGCCTAGTCGTTATCATATTGGCTACCTTGGCCACAACTCGATTCTTCAGTTGCTGCTCCTACCCTTCTTTGCCTACCCCACTGGGGGCCTGCCTTGGATTTCACAAGAATTTGGTAAGGTATCCCTGCCGGATGAGGTTATCAATCTCTCTCTATAGTGTATGATAGTCCTCAATGTTGTGACTCGAAAATTGATAATATTGGCAGAATTTCGTCTAATCTCCTCCTTCTGGGTTCTTGATCGATTTCAACCACTTCAGAAATTTTTTATCCTGGATCTGCATGTGGATATCAGATTTGGGGACCTATACTCCCTTCAAACTCCCGGCTCCAGCCGAGGCTGCTTCCTTGGGTCCCGAGGGCTGACGTGGTTTTCATTTCTCTTCCTTCCATTCGTCAGCACCTGAAAGAAGTGGTCCTTGTGCTCTAGTCACTTCGTCACATTAGCCTCCTCGACCTCCATGTAAGCGCGGGTGACGGCTTCTGCCTCACAGAATCTCTGGGTGTCTTTGTGGGCTAGATTCTTTAGGAACTCACCCGACTCCAGAATTGATATTAAGGTGCTCAGTTTCACTTTGTTGGTAAGTTGGGGGTATTTGTCATGTCTCGGCAATGAACTGGGCTAGAAAACTCCTTAGAGTTTCGCTTGGCCACTACTTGATACAGGTGAGGTGCCAAGGCTATTTCTCCTCCTTCCGACTGGAGATAAACTGTGATAAAAAGTTATCAACGAGTTCTTGAAATGTCTGAATTGAATTGGGCCGTAGATGGTAGAATTAAATCCAAGTGTCCCCTTTCAGGGTTAGCAAAAAATACAAGCACATAGTAGCCTTGCCTAGGCCTTGGAAGCTCAGCAGAGTACAAAAGTGGTCAAGATGGTCCATCGAGTCAAGGCTTCCATCCTAAGGTTCCAGGGTTGCCATCTTGAACTTGTGAGAGAGTAGTTATGTCCGGATCTCCATCATAAATGGCAATCTCCACTAGAGTGTTTCAGCATTTGGTGCAAGGCCGATCGGCTGCTACCCCGGTAGGTTGAGTGTTGCACGAAGCTCCCTTTTGGATCGGGGGCTTCTACTTGTCACGGGAGTAGCAGGGATTCCGTCGCTCCAGACTTTCATCTAGTGTCCTGTGATAGAGCCGGCCTTCCAACCACGATTAGGTCCCGTCACTTGAAACTGCTTTGGCCTAGAGGTCGTCCACGCACCGTGCCTTCCCAGCTGGGCGCTTTTTCCTCCAGCTTCTTCATTTTGATGCTGAAGTGTGGAATGTCGAGGAAAGAGACCCTAGCCTTTACAAGTCCTGGCACATGTAGAGGGTCTGGAGAATTTGCAAGATATTGTCCATTCGGTCGGCGAGTGCCTGAAAGAATGGTGCTCCTCCACACAGCTACCCGTAGAGTGGTCGTCGTCTGGCCTCTGGTATTGACCATTTTTGCTTTACTGTGGATGGTGGTTAGGCTTTTCATTCATATTCCCATGGACGACGCTAATAATTTATTCTCAGATTTGGGTAGCTGCACGGAATAGGGATCCACTCGGGTCTTCTTTAGCAGATCGAATAAAGGGAGTCCTGTCTTAGTTTATGATAGTCTGGATTTCGCATACAACTAAAAAATTAGAGGTCCAAGGATTGACGGGACTCACTCCTCGGTTTATCTTCTAATGCCCAGATTGGTAATCTTTCTCAGTAAACAGAAATATGTAATAACAAGAGATGTACGTGATGATAAACGAGTGTAAGGATGGTGTCTATCTCAGATGTTGCACTTGGGGTGCAGCAGTTTTGAGAACGATAATTATGAGAGGTCTCTTTGGAAGCTCTTTTTTGGATGGAGAGTTGCTCTTCTATATGTTTGCCGGTTAGCCTCTCCCTTGCTCGTGGGAGTGAAGGAATATTTATAACCATAGCGGGCGATTCAATCTTTTCTGATTATTGACAACCACCCACTGAATTGTCTAGATGGATAAGGACATATCGATTGACTGTTGTGACCTGCTATGGTAAGTTTCTTTAGCGTGCGGGAGTGGACTGTTCTGATTAAACTGATGAGGTCGACCTGACCTTTCGAGCTGATTGGGCCAATTGGGATGTACCGTGGGCTGACTATGTAACGACTTGAGCTCTAGTCCCCGAACCCGACCCAGACCATCCAAGCAAAATCTCAAATCATCCGAAATCATCATAATTTATAACATCAATCAATATAAATAAATTTAAAATTATCGCATCACTAGAATTTATAACACCATAATTGATCATTGTAATTGCATCATTAAATAAATATTCATAATAATAAACTATTTGAAATAGAAATAGTATCAATATCTATAATGTCAAATCCTTATAAATGAAAGCTCGATAAATGTCTAAAAATCAATGAACCAGCAAATAATCTCAAATCTCTATCATGGAAGCCTCAATTTTTTAGATCACTTCTATTTTGAATCTACACAACAATATGTGATCTCTTTTAGTCTGATGTCAACCCGTCTACTCTGAAATCAATAAAATATAAGAGTGAGTCGAATACCCAACATGTAAATATTATTAACAATAAAGGAATACATATAAGTATCTCGGATAATAACAATAAATGTATAAAATTAATAATAGTATGTGATATACCAACCCTGTCCGAGACTCTGTAAAATGTTATGTCCACGACCCGAAAGTCATATAAACGGCTGGATATTAGGAATGCAGCATGGATTCCATCTAATCTAATCGTCGGCTCAATACGAGGTCATAACTGTATGAAATAATAATAATAATATCCATGGATCTTATTTTACCATAGTGAAACAAAAGTTGCGTATTTACGCTCCCAATGGATGGGTAAGTATCATAAGGTTACTCTGTATCTGTGGTATCCCCACTATCCTTACAGTCCTCCCAGAGGTTGTACCCATATGATACTCATACCATGTCCAGTACCTCTCATCAATGATATCCTTGATATCATCCTCTACGATGGTCATTAAGGTATAAGTATCCCTCCTCAATATCAATGACTTCAACCTTCGGAATAGAATCGATATCGAAAAAGTATAGACTATTCTAAAAACTCACGGATTCCCATCCGTCTGATTACCATAAAGTTTTCACACTGTCTCCTTTATTTATCCATAGAATACCAATGACATTTACACACATGGTTAAAGCCAATATAAAGAATCGTTCATCATTGGAATAGGAGAAAAAAATCCAAGAAACTCTAAATATTTTGTCAACCCTTTTAAATGTCTGATTCAATTATTACCGATTCTCCAAGTGTACCTAATCTTATTTCTAAGGCCATAGAATATCTTTGTATTTCGTCAATACCGATCAAACTCACAGTTGTCATTTATCCAACTATCCTGATTATTTTCACAATGGTCAATTAAAATAATAATTACTATTAATTTTCTACTCAATATATATACACGTAAATATACATTACGTACATCTATTTTTTTGATTGGCCAACACATGTATCCAACCTATATAAATACAAACACACGCCCATGCACATATATATACATACATGCACACACACCCACATCCAGACCCACACCTACATGACAGCAACACTTCCAGTACACACAAGCTCTCACACACACACCCACACACACATGCACACACGGTATCAACATTGCCAGCAGCTCACACACACGCACGCACAGCAGCAACACGGTCAGCAGTTCACAAACGTGCACATACACATACGTGTACATATAAATCCTCACATATGCTGTATAATTACACATATGATTCATATCCATTTCATCGCACTCCTCACCCACTGTATAGTTTTCGGTCGCCCCAAATAGGGTGCAATGCTCTTGTTGTCTCTTCTCATACTTTTGTACAAAGAACATGAAATCTAGTCTTCAAAATCTCAATTTGTAATACAAAAATTTTTGCAACTCTGTTGAATAAATTATCAAGCTCCAACTCATTGTAAAACCCTAAAAATGTCGGGTCTTTCAACATCAAAGCCGTGACTCTATTTTCCCTTAATTCCTCAAATGCAGTCAATTTTGGCATGCCCATGAGAAATCAATATCATTGAAAAGGAAGGAAGAGTTTACTTGCATAAATGAGAGGTCATGAATTAACTTGTAAGAACCGAAAATTACCTACCTAAAATTGTAGCACAACTAGGGTTTAGCAGCAGCGGCGGCAGCCGTTTCAGCCCAAACTCACAACGGCGACTTTAAATACAAAGGCGGTAGCGGTTTCGAACAGTCATGACGACATTCCCCCCGACACCGATCGACGACGACAGCGGCGACTTCCTCCCCTTCGGCTTACTTTTCCTCCTCTCTCAAATAATGGAAGGTCGCCTTTTAGGGTTCAGTTGGGTTTCCATTCTGGCGTCAATTTTCCTTCCTTCCTTCCCTTTCACTGTAACCCTCGCGCTCTTTCCCCTTTTTCCCTCTTGTTTCTCTCTTATTTTATTTTCCTTC
>JAODPA010002143.1:0-14751 GCA_025585075.1 Nepenthes mirabilis | reverse complement strand
CATGAGCAAAAGGAGGATAAATTTGCTCATTTGAGGTAAGAAAATCATTCGGTTGTAGAGTATAATGTCTACTGAATTGGTTCATTCTATTCTACATGTGGTCTTTAATAAGGTCAGGAGGGTAACGAAGTTTCTTCAAGACTTATAAGATCAATTCAACTGTAGTTGTTGCCATTGCATTTGAAGATATATGGAGAAATGCTTGATTAAGCCTTACACATTGAGTTCGAAATCATGAAGATTTCATTCGAAGTTGATGTTATAGGATAAAGACCAATCTATTGGTGTTATATTATTACTGACAAAGTCACAATATTTGAAGTTAGTGTGCAAACTTAGTAGGAAATACAACAAACTGTACTACACATAACTCGAAGATTATTTCAATTATGGTCAAGTTGGCCATGTGGTAAATGATTATCCTATTCTATTAAGGCAAGTAAATTGAAAGCCTACTATCCTAGGGAAAATTTTCACAGTGGCAACAAAGGATACTAAAGCTAATTTGTCAATAGTTGAAGGTAACATACAAATATTTGAATTTATAGCAAGTGTTAGTTGATCTGGGGTTTACATATTTTTTTGTGAACCCTCAATTTATCTATAAATTACATTTATCTCCTAGAATCTTAGACTATGTATTGGTTGTATCCATTTTGGTAGGCAAGTCTTCAGTAGCAGATATTATGTACCCCTAATGTGCCATCTGGATTAGCGGGTTTGAGTTATCCATGTACTTAATTGTATTGGAGATGTAGGAGTTTGAAATTATCTTGAATATGCATTGGTTAGTATGCTGTCATGCAGGTATTGATTGTTCTAACATGAAAATTCTATTTTGCTTTGGGCTTATAAATATTTTGAGTTTCATGAAAATGTCACGAAAGAGTCGACATATTTGATTTCTATTTTGTATGCATATCATTTGATATAGGACAGTGACATGTTTAATATATTTATGTTACCTCTACTAGGAGCCATAATGTGTCTGTTGAAGAGATTTTGTTAGTGTGTAAATTTTAAAATGTATTTTTGGAAGAATTTTAAAGTTTGCCTCCAAATAAAGAGATTGAATTTTCTATTGACGTGATTCTAGGATCCATACTTATATTAAAGACTTCATATAGAATGACCCCATCTAAATTTAGGGTATTGAAATAGTAGTTATGAGAATTATTGGAGAACGGAATCATTCGATCTGAGTGTATCACCATAGGGAACTCCAGTACTGTTTATAAAGAAGAATTTATCAATAAGATTTGTGTGTTGATTAACAAGTGTTGAACATGATCATAATTACGAATAAGTATCCATTATCGACAATTAATGATTTATTCGATCAACAAGAAGGAGTTTAAATTTTCTCTAAGATTGATTTGTATTTGGGGTATCATCAATCGAGGATTAAGCAATAAGACGTACCAAGGATGACATTTTGAATGTAGCTATGGGTATTGTGAATTTTTGGTGACGCAGCTGCATTTATCGACTTGATAAATCATATTTTTGAAACGTATTTGGATCAATTTCTTATGATTTTATTGATGATATTTTAATTTACTCATGGAGTTATGAGGATAACGAGTTTCATTTGAGAATCGCCTCACAGATTTGAGAGATCTGATTATTTGCAAAATTATAGAAGTACAACTTTCAACTAGAGGAAGTGTCCTTTCTTGGATGGATTATTTCTAAAGGAGGAGTAGCGGTGGATCATAAAAAGATTAAAGTGATTGTAAATTGGGTATGACCGATGAATGTTATGTGGTTCATAATTTTTTTGGTCTGGCCTGATATTATGGATGTTTTATTGAAAATATTTTAAAGATTTCAACACCATTGACTTAATTGACCTTAAATAAGGTAGTATTATATTAGAATGAGAAACATAAGGGAAGCTTCTAAGAACTAAAAACCAATTGGCTTTTACATCAATTTTAACAATTCTCAAGAGAACTAGAGGTTTTATAGTTTATTGTGATGTTATCATTCCAAATATATTATATAATTTAACTTGAAACTTTGTACGCACCTACTAATTTCCCTTTAATTCGATCACGTAGGAAAAGCAAAGGNATAAAATATACGTCACGAAAAGTGCCTCAAATAGCATAAGCTTTTATTTGACATATATACCACAATATATAGAGTGTAACAATCACTGCTTCTATATGGAAATAAACAAGGCAATGCCCCACAAGGCTGCAAACCCACACAAAAGGTAAAAATTTGAAGGGTCACAGATATAAAGGTTGCCCTCTATGTTCTCAGCAAAAATGCGAATACGACGATCGAGTTCGGGACCGGAAGGGATCGGCTAAGGAAGAAAAGTGCCTTCTTATTGTATCGTCGTCTCTCTACACGGATCGATCATCACTGCTTTCACCTGCATTACTTCATTGTTGGAATTAGAGTTGATGGGAAGCTCTTAGAAAAAATCTCAAGTGTAACAAGAATATGAACAGGCTACGGGTTAGAGCACCTTCTAAGTTTGCTCTTCGGGTCGCTAGAACCAGAGGGATTATTGTTCCAGTTCCTCTTTCTTTGATTAATGAACCAGTTATTTATCTGTTTTACCTGTAATCCTGTATCTTGGACCAATCTTGCCTTATCTTCCTCCTGCAAAGATTACAACAGTTATAGTTTAGAGAAATGAATTGGGAAAACATCAATGGATTTACAAGGTTCAGCTTCCTTTAGTAGCCATGGCGCATTATCATAAATGGTAGAAGTACCCATCTTATAGCCAATGAACACAAGATTTCTTAGAAAGATTGCGGGTCCGTGGACTGTGCACCAAGCCAATAGAAGACTGACCACAGGCATCGATGTCTCATTATTGTGGTTTTATTTTTCTTCTGTGTGCATGTGGCGAGACCCGTGCTGTCACGTGATAGTTCATGAGCCCTTGGTTTGTTGCTCTAGCAGCCATATGGTGTACGAAAATCTTACTCTATATAAAATTTAAGAATGATTTAAACCATTTTAAACCTATTGTACGTGATTTTAATTTACATTAAGCAAAAATTCATTCTCAAAACTGAACTCCATCGCCACATGGTCATATTATAACTACTAGATCATAGTGCAACCACTCTCTTTGTTAAACATGGCTCAAATTCATTTTGTATAATTAGCCCGTTAAAGACTCGAATTAAAAAGTTTATAGTGTGACTTGATGTATTTCAATTGAAGATTAGTGGTGGTTGCAGATATCATAGGCCAAAAACATCTGCACTAAGTTAGCGGTAATGCGACTTGATCTATTATGTTTTTTGGCGCAGAAGTTATTCTATTTATGCGTTATTTGTATTAGAATTTTGATAGATTTTAAAAATATAATTCATAGCTATCAAGTTCTTCTTGTAATTCTAATTGTAGAAAATAGAGAAACTATCCTTATTTACTTGTAATTTTTTTTTCAGTGTTTTTTACCTAAATATGGTAGTTTATTATGTAATTTTTTATTATTTTATTATTGATAATTTTTCAAATTTTGATCACTACTATTGCCACGAATGCTCCTCACCAAGTGGCCGTGCCGATCCATCTATGCAATCATCTAATGGACATGGCAAAATTCAAAAAATTGATGTATATATGATTGCCAATATATTCAATTGATCGATTAATAACGATGTTCCATGCCCTAATAATCATGAACCTACCAACTTCATAGCAATTCACCTATTTGCAAGCCAAAAAAAGTAATAGCAAGCAATCACATTTGGTATACAATTTGAAAACTTTACAAGATTTAAATATTTATGACCCGTCAAAATTATTATATCATTTTATAATTTTATAATACAAAATCAAATATTTATAACATACCTGAATCTATGTATAAAATTTTTATCTCGAAGAACTAGGAAACAATGTTTTTCCCTTTGCCATTATCTCTCTTCATTTATGAGAGTTTCCGAAAGTTTGTATATAAAGTTAGATTGTGTATACTTTTATAGAAAACTTAAAATAAATGACAATTAAGAAATTTTTTTCAATTCAAATTTAAAAACTGCCCATATTGTCAAGAAAAATTACCACCAATCATCATTAATTAACGAGGAGCAATTCTATTATTTATAAATTAGAAAGAAGAGCGATTTTCTACTTAAAGAATTATCACGCATCCCAACAAAGGTTGCACCTTTTAATTTTTTTTTTGATAAAATATAATAAATTAAATAAAATTATAATTTTTAATTATTTTAATAAATTAGTAAATGTGTCACATTACTCTGAATAATTCCAGCATAGAAAACTTACTGTTGGGTAGGGCCATTTGGAATGGGACTGCCACCATGCTTTTAACACAGAGGTGGTGTCACCGGGGAGTTTCCCAGCCCTCCTCTTGCGCAGAATCTCCTCCCTAACGTCCACAATTTTCTTCTTGTAGCCCTTCTCAAGAGAAAATGAGAATCACGGAGAACAGCCAATATGTTATTGGATACAAAATTCTGCGATTATTTTCGTTATTTCTTACCTGTTTTAGTTCGTCCTTTAGCTCTTGCCTTACACGCTCCATCAATGACCTCTCTGTCTCTGTTGGGATGAGAGGACCAAAAGCCAAGCAGTCAGGACCATCTGCACCTCTCTCAAACATGTGAGTGTCGCTATCAACAGGATCATCGTCATCATCCGACATGGTTGCACTCATAACTTCTCCGGGAGAAACCCCTGCATGCAGAGCCGTGTAATAAGTCGCAATGACTAAAAGATTAAGGTGGACTTGATTCGCATTTTGAGGTGAAAAATATTAGCCAAGTGCAGTCTGATAAATCCATTAAACATATTCATCCTGTAAGATTGTAGTTGGAGGAGAACACCAAGGGCGGGAGCCAAGTACTGCATCACCTTGGAAACACATGCAGTTGAAGGGCTTCCCCCAAAGGGATTGAGGGGGCGTCCTTCTCTTAATTTGAACCGTCGGATGTAAAATCCGACGGTTACGTGTTTTGGATGATTAAATTTAAAATCGAACGGTCCACGTTATATTATCCATTCAAAACGTGTGGGCCGTCGGATTTTACATCCGACGGTTCAGATGAAGAGAAGGACGGTCATTCTCCATAGGGGAGAAGGACGCCTCCGGATCCCCACCAAAGGGCTAAAATCTGAGACTCCTGATGGACTTGAAAAAACTGATAATATATTATGGTTGTGTAAAGAGTTCAGCACGATTAAAATACACTACCAAACTCACTGAACTAACGAACTTTGAGATGTTCCTGAATTATCGGACTTCCCAAACTTCACAAGCATGTGTAAGCGCAAGCACTTGTAGGACTTGTCTATATTTGTGAACACTATCGAGACCCAAAAGTTTAGGGTAGTAGTTCATGAGTCAACATACATTAATAAACTACTACAGCTTCTCAATTTTCAATATGGGACGCTTCATCAACACAGCTCACACATGTTCTGAATAGTCAAAGAATTCTTTAATCATTTTCCAGCTGCAATTCAAATACAATTTATGGGATCCGCCCAAAAGAATGGGGAAATGGAAAAGCTTGGATTAAAAAATGCCGAATTTGAATACTTTACCTTCCTTTCACTTTTCCCTTTTCCTTTGTCCAAATTTCAAACAGAGCAGTTAAATGGAAGATGTAAAGCATATCACCTAACACCTCAAGACTACAGTAAATTCCTGCTCCCACTAGAAAATACCAGAGCAAATGTCAACGGTATCCGCAGCAAAAGGAGAATACTAATTCACCTGTTAAGCTTTGGAAAGATTGTTCAATTTCCCAACATGCGATAACTGCTTCCATTGCATGGACTCGAACGTGCTGTTGTAGTTGTTCTTTAAATGAGCAGAGCAGCAGAATGTAATGCGTCTGCAATATCAAAAAGAGCACACAAAAATGAAAGAACACAACAAAGTAGACCATCTTCATATTCCGGGCCAATTTTCGCCTACCAATTGGATCATCAGAACTAGACAGCATAATTGACGATAAAATAAAGAAAACTGGCGGCTGAATCCAGAGAAGCCTAAGATCATAGTCAACAATTAGATTTATGAAAAATTAAGATCACAAACTCTACAGAATTAGCCAGATCACTTTCCCCTGTGCTACTTCATGCTGCAAGATGACAAGTTGGTGATAAAGGGCAAAGGACTGACATTTTAATAGAGTTCGTGTTGGGAATTTGACACCTATATACACCTGACCCAACGCAACCGAATAAACCTAAACTTCCCCTTCAACCATCAACTACCAAGTTTATAGGCAGAATAAACAAACAATACATAACTATTTTTAACGTGGAAAATCCTTTTCAACTAATGAAAAAATCATGAGATAAGTCCGAATAAATCTATTATAAATAGTGCCGGTTATAAGTGTTGGTGCAAAAGGAAATGTGGTGACCCGTCGGACAGTAAGACACCAACCACACACACACAACCAATTGAACGGCAGTAAAAGAAAATAAAAACAAAAAAGAGAAATATAGTAGGATTTTTACGTGGAAAACCCTTCCAAATAAGGAAAAAACCACGAGATTTCAATTCGTAAATATATCCACTACGTGAGAGATACTTACAGGAACAACACCGCTACACAAGCCACCTTTGAGACAAAGACGAAGAACAGAGCACGAGAACATATAATTTTTCACTCACTGCTCTCTATTACACTTTACTCTTTTCTCCTTCCTTCAGAAAATTTCTCTCGCTCTCACTCTGTGATTCTTCATCAGACCAAAAACACATATATATGTGTATATTGGCTGATGAGAATGACAACCATACCAACATGGGGATAAATGTACAGGTAACCGCCTGACAGCTTACAACTCTGCAAAAGTTTTGCAAATTGTTGTGCCCAATAGAAAACGGCCAACTACTTTGCAGAGATTGCGCGCATATTCCCACAGATCTCGCATACTCAAAGGATCTTCTGAGTTGGCATCCACGTGTACTTTCTATCTTCAAGTCCTTAGACATTCAAAATATGCCTCCAGGAATTGTCCATGAACTTCAGGCTCTAACTAGCAGAAGGTTCTCAAATATTACATAATATCCGCATTTATTTTTAGAATTCATGCACGACTTGCTCACAAGTCCATGGACAATCCGTGCAAAAGTCTGCAGCCACATTCCCACAAAGGGAGTGACCCCAATAAACTTTCCCTCACGACCGAGTGGAAACAAAATTAGCTAGCTTAATAATGTCACAGCAAGCTTCTAGCCTTCCATTTGATAAAAATTTGGTCATCATATCTGACCCATTTTTATCCGACTGGACCTTTTCTACTATCAACCGCCCTTCATCAATAGCACCTCTCACCCGATGATATCGAACGTCAATGTGCTTCAATCTCAAATGAAATGAGAAGTTTCTATATAAATGTATGGCATTTTGACTATCACAGAGTACCATAATGTTTCTTTACTGGTCTCCATCACAGAACTCGGTTTCTGTAGTAGAAAGGGCGACGCACTTTTGCAATTTAGATTGTCAAGAGACTGCTTCTCCGACAAATTTGAACAAATACCTGAGGTAGATTTCCGAAAGTCAATGTCTCCGGATATGTACGGTCTGTGTAGCTGACCAACTGGAGTTTCTCTTCAAATTGCGGACACATCTTTGAAATCCCTTGGAGATATTTGAGAATCGACTTCATAGTAGAGCAATATTCCATCCTTGAATTAGAGAGAAATCTGCTGACAGTACCAATCGTATGAGTAATGTTCGGTATTGTACACACGATAGCGTACATCAGGCTACCAACGGTCGAAAAATAAGGTATTCTACTCATGTAGGCTTTTTCTGTATCTGAGGACAAACATTGTTTCTTACTCAACCTGAAATAGATAGCCAGTGGAGTGCTCACTGGTTTGGACTTTTTCAAATTAAAGCGTTGCCGCACCTTTTCAATATAACTCTCCTGCGATAACCAGAATTTCTTATTTTTCCGATCGCAAAATTTTTTAATTCCCAGAATTTGCTTCGCCGGTCTGAGATCTTTCATGACTAAGGATTGTCCCAATTGCTTATTCAACTTTTTGATCCGAGTACTATTTTGTTTGACAATCAGCATATCATCCACATAAAGGAGAAGGACGATAAAGCCATCATCAAAAAATCTCTGCACAAAGACACAATATTTAGAAGTAGTCTTTTGATATCCTTATCTGACTATGACAAACTCAATTTTCTTATACCATTGTCTTGGAACCTATTTTAGTCCATACAGGCTCTTCTTTAGACGACAAATATGTCTTTCATTCCCCTTAATTTCGAATCCTTTCGGTTGCTCCATATAAATTTTCTCCTCGAGGTCACCGTAATACCGTTTGAACATCCAGTTACTCTATCTCCAAGTACAGAGCAGCTGTCAAGCCAATCACAACACAGACCAATGACATTTTTACTACGGACACAAAGATTTCATCAAAATTCACACCATTATGCTAATTAAAACCGTTCACTACAAGCCGCACCCTGTACCTCGACTGCATAGTATCCTCGGACATCTTCAACTGGAAGACCCATTTATTCTTTAAGGCTCTCTTTCCCTTCGATAGCTCAATTAACTCGAAAGTATGGTTCTCATGTAAAGAATCCATCTTATCCTTCGTTACTTCCAACCATTTTTCTTTATGTGTACCATTCACAATCTCATCATAATCTTCAGGCTCACCTGCATCAGTGAGTAAGACGTGTTCACTAGATGACAGGCGAACGGACGGACGTCTTTCTCTCAAGGAGCATCGTACGGGTAGCTCCTTGGTCGGTTGAGCAATAACATTATCCTGATTGACATGAGGCGCAGTAATAGCCTCATTATTATCCTCGGTCACTCTTGGGCCATTGGCCTCGGACTCAACAGGTATTGAACGAACAGTTTTAATGTTTATCTTGCCCGTCCGATCAGTGTCAGATAAAGCTCTCCTTTCTTTCTTAATATTTTTAATGGTCTCCTCTTTAATAAAAGACCACATCTCGTGATCGGACAAGTTTCTTCCCTATTGGGCCATAAAATTTGAACCGAAGTTCATTTTAGTCATAACCCAAAAAGACGCATTACTTCGTCTTTGGCTCAAACTTACTCCTCTCATCTCTTGAGATATGAACAAAAACTTTACAACTAAATATCTGAAGATGATTATAGACTGGCACCCTTCCAATCCATATCTTTTCTGGGACCTTACCATTTAGAGGCTTATTCGGTGATCTGTTGATCACATAGGTCGCCGTCTTTAGGGCCTCGGCCCAAAAAAATCTTGGGAGTTTTGCCTCTGACAGTAGGCATTTGACCTTTTCCATCAATATACGATTTATCCGTTCAACCACGTTATTTAATTGCGGCGTCTTTGGATGTGTCCTTTGATATCTAATGCCATGTGACTTACAGTAGGTATTAAAAGTCCCAATATATTTTTCACTATTGTCGCTCCAGACGACTTTTAACTTCTTCCCCGTCTCACGTTCAATAAGAGTATGAAATTGCTTAAAAACTCCGGAAACTTGTTCTTTAAACTTAAGTGGGAATATCCACAATTTCTTCGAGCAGTCATCAATATAAGAGATAGTATTGTACTCCTCCAAAAGACTTTTTCTTTAATGGTCCGTAGATATCGGTGTGAACAAACTCAAATATCTCGAACCTTTTAAAAGATGAGTCTCCTTGAAAATACTCTCCTCTACTTCCCTGCCAAATAGTGAGAGCAAGTCTTCAATTTATCCTCATCCATTTCTAGGATGAGATCTTTCTTAGCTAGGTGATTTTTTCCTCTCTCACTCATGTGGTCTAATCTTTTGTGCCATAAGTTCGAGGACTCCACATTACTTGTGGCGTTGACCTCTCCGACCTTAGTAGTAACTTGTAACACATAGAGACGAGACGCCTTTTTTCCTCGGGCAACTACAAGAAACCCTTTTGTCAGTTTATATCTTCCGTCACAAAAGACATTGCAAAAGCCAATATCATCTAATCTTCCTACTGAGATAATATTCATCCGAATGTGAGGGACATGTCGGACGTCCTTTAACATTAGTCGGGCTCCATTGTTGGTAATAAGAGATACGTTACCACGGCCAACAACTCTGGATATCTTTATATTACCCATCTTCAATACTCCAAAAACACCCGCAGTATAATATGTAAAGTGCTCCCTTCTGAAGGAGGCATGGATGGATGCACTAGAATCCACCACCCAGTAGGTCTCCTACTCGGCCAGATTTACAACATCATCGGCTTCATAAGTCAAAAGAAGATCAACTCCTGTAATGACAGACACCGAGGACACTTTCCCACCGCGTTCCTTTTCACTTTTCCCCTAATCTATGTTTTCACGTTTTCACTTATAGCAAAACTTTTTAATGTGCTATTTCTTTCCACAGTGATAACATTTTATGTTTTGATACATTAACCGAAACTTACTTCCGCCCTTTTCTCCATATTTGGACAGACGCCTTTACTCCTGTCTCGTGACTATGTCACGGACCTCGGAGTGTTGAGAGGTCCAGGTCCCTTAAGACCACCGCCTCATTTTCTCATTCAGCATGGCTCCTTTGGCCATCTTCAAGGTTACAATGCCATTAGGAGTTGTATTGGCGATAGTGATTCTCATTACATCCCATGAGTTTGGCAGGGTTGCCAGGAGTCATAGACTCAACACTTTGTCTTCGAACTTAATACCAATACCACTCTGCCAGTCCACACAACCTTGAAACTCGTTCAGGTGATTCGTAACGGACGAGCCGTCCTTGTATCGATTCTGTATCAATTTCATCGGGTGGTAGATCTTGTTGTTGCCTGTCTCAAAGGCGTAGAGTTTTTCCAACTTCTTCCATAGCATCTTGGCATTCGTTTCATTCCTAATATGATTCTACACATTGTCATCTACGAATTACTGTATGTAACCGTATACTTGCTTGTTCTCCCACACCATTCCTTATCCGATTTCGCCTCAAACTTATGAGTGACGAACACCAGATTGTGTATGGTTTTAACAAATGTCAAGTTGGACATCTTGCTTTACCAAGTGTCGTAGTTGGTGCTGTTCAGGCAAATTATTTTACTCCCAATTTTCATATCAGCATTCAAAAAACTCACTATTCAAAGAACAATCTCGGCGCTCTAATACCACTTGTTGGCGCAAAAGGAAAGGTGGTGACCAGTTGGACAGCAAGACACCAACCAGACACACACATAGCCAATCGAAAAAGAAAAATACAACAGGATTTTTACATGAAAAGCCCTTCTAAATAAGGAAAAAATCATAAAATTTTAATACGTAAATATATCCACTATGTGAGAGATACTTAAAGGAATAATACGGCTACGCAGGCCACTTTTGAGACAAAGATAAAGAACAGAGCACAAGGACACATAGTCTTTCACTCATTACCCTCTATTACACTTTATTCTTTTCTCCTTCCTTCAAAAAATTTTTCTCGTTCTCACTCTATGATTTTTCTTCAGACCCAAAACACATATATATATGTATACTGGCTGATAAGAGTGACAACCAGGCCAACGTGGAGAACACATGTACAGGTAACCACCTGGCAGGCTACAACTCTTCAACAACTCTGCAGATTATTGTGGCCAACAAAAAATAGCCCACCACTCTACAAAGATTGCGCGCATATTCCCACAGATCTCGCATACTCAAAGGATCTTCTGAGCTGACCTCCACGTGTGCTTTCTGTCTTCAAGTGCTCGGGCTTCCAAAATATGCCTTCAGGAATTGTCCATGGACCTTAGGCTCCAACTAATAGAAAGGTTCTCGGATATTATATAATATCCGCGTCTATTTTTAGAATTCACGCACAATTTGTTCACAAATCTGTGGGCAATACAAGCGCATAAGTCTATGGACCATATCTACGCATAAATCCGCAGTCATATTCCCACAAAGGGAGTGACCTCAACAATAAGAACTCCCTCTGAAAACCCTTCACTCCGAACCCAAATAAAGAATAGTCGAATACAACCCCTCTCAATACATTCAACAACCCACAAAAAATATAACGAGAAAAGAAGTAACAAAATGAAAATATGTTTCTAGAATCATCTTCAAAACGATGAACTCAACCTTAGCAAAGAATGGATTTCAAATCGAATATCGACTAGATTCCGAATCTCTTCCTGTTCTCTCTTCTTCTCTCCTCTCTCCATGTGCGGTGCCCTTGTAGAGATAGATTTTAGAATAGTAACCCTAAAGCGCATGAGCCGTATTTTATACCGCATGCCGGTGTTTGAGCGCTTGGCGGGCATGGAAAGAGCGCACCGGGTTTTGGATTTAATTCTCGAGCGTCCGTCGAGGGTGGAGCAAGCGCACTGAGTTTGGAATCCACGCCTCTTCACTGCTCAAACGCAAGGCGAGCGCCAACAATACTTTATCAATATGGAATCGATAGTGGTCCTGGCCCTTCGCCGAGTGCACTTCGTATGCACGAACACTCCGATCCTCGTACGAGTCTCATGCGAATCTCTGATAAATTTTTATTTATTAAGCAACCCACAAGGGAGTGACCAAAAATGCAACAGTTCAAATATAGAAAATATCTCCTTCGCCGTGGTTTGCTCGAGTGTGTAATGGCACTCAGTGCATTTAGCAATGGCTCATACCCTTTGAGGACCTAAATCAGCTCCATGAATCTTCAATTAGCCTCCATTTCATGCCAAACTGACTTGTATACCGCAGATTTAGACAATAAATCGTTCCAAAAAAAAAAAGCAAGTAAAACGGTGAGACTAATAAGATGGACGGAGTTTCAGCTAGCACTAGATCTCAAAACAGAGTTGGATGTTCTTCATTCCATTTGCTAGGATGGACTGTGAATTGCAGAATTTCGCCATCAGTCAGACATAAAAGGGCAATAGATTGAGTATTAGTAGTTTTCCTCCTCTACTTAGCGGAACAAACGAGCATCACGGATCTATCGCCATTTCAGCTTTCTCACAAATTTGACCAGCTAGAGAAACTGCATTAATTGCAGCATTTTCCCTGATAAATTTTACATTGATTTCCCAGTTAATTAATCTGCGGTTTAACAGCCGAGCAATTAGACTTCGTGAAGACCACAAACCCCTCGCGCTCACCACTCTGCAACACTAATTCAGCTTGTGAGTAAAGCTAACTTCCCATTCAAGGATAAAAGAGAATTTCAGAATAAAAGACCCTTCATCCAAAGCAGTCCAAGCCAGTAAACATTATACGAAATCAAAGGGAAGATTGTTGCCTCAATTCTTTGAATGAATGACTGCAGAAAAAAACTCAAAAAAGGACTTTTGAACGCAAAGGTACCCAAAAACGTACCCTCTTCCAAGAACAAGATCATCTTCTAAACGATCATCTTATCATTATGAAAACAAATAGCAAAACAAAGAAAATTAGATGAATTTTTGGCACGCTAACGACGACTCAAACACGAAACAAAATGCTAGTGAGATGCTAGAAAGCGAGGAGTATCAATAGATTTAAAAGCCAATAACAAGCAAGAAGATTTATCGGGCAGAAAATTATTGAAGTATGCAAAGATTTTTTAGGGGAAAAAAAAACACACAGCCAGGCATCTTGAATTCTAAAAGCCCAGGTAAAGTTAAATATAGAAAAACGAAAAACAATAAACTGAAAGATGAGTAGGAAAAATGAAGCACGGTAATCGGTATAAATCGACCAAACAAAGACAAAAAGTTTGGTATTATAATTTTGTTGACTGAAAGGAATCGATTCTTATCTCACCCACCATGAATTGATCGAGCTCCTTATCATCCCCAACCATCGTCCTGCCGTTCCCGAGTGCCGAGTACTTCGCCACAACATGCTGCGACAGCGCCAGCTGCGCATCGATCCACGGCAGCTGATCCACTGGCGTCGCGATCCTGAGGCACGCCTCGTGCGCCGACAGAAGCTGCTTGTACAGCGGGTGCGCCAATATCTCCGCCTTATACTTCGAATTCTTCCAATTCATCGCCCCCTCTCCGCCGCCGCCGCCGACGACTCCGCCGTCAGTCAACTCAACCTTATTTTCACAATTATTTCTGTTACTGTTGCTATTATTGTTACTATTATTGCTATTCCTGTCATTATTGTCACTTAAATGGGCCGAATCATGCGGAATCGATAGGACGGAATCGTCGATCGTCGTCTTCAAAAGCCACTGACTCGAAGCCCGCTGCGACGCCGTGGAGTCGGAATTCGTGTGGAGGTTCAAGAAATTGTTGTCAAAGGTAGCGTTGCTGCGAGCATTACGGTTGCTCTGGACGTTGTCGCCGCCGCAGGGAGCGGTCTGTGTGCAGAGGATAGCGTTGCTAAGCCAATTCAGTCCGGTTTCGAGGTGCCGGTGCTGAAGTTGGCCCGCTTTCGGCGCCGCCTCGTCCGGCGTCTTTTGGTGGCTGTGGTCCGGGAGTATCCTCCGTAGCACAGGGGGCGCTGGTTGGTCTGCGAAGCTCTGGACCGCCATTCGCTCCTGGGATTGATGGTGGTTTTTGTTGTGGTACTCCATTATTTTGGGTTTCCCCCCTTTCTTTTTTTGTGTTTTTTTCCAATTTACTTCATATCCTTCATTCCTCGACACTGTACAGAAATGGGAATTTCATGAATGGAAAATGATATTCTGAAAGTTTTTCTGTGATGCGAAAAGCTACAAAGTGGGAAAACGAAGGGTCAGAGAAGACAACACGGGGATAATTAGACCCATGGAAGGACGACACGATATAATAAACGAAATTTCTATTATCATCTTACTGTTAATATTAAACAATAACAATTTTATTTAT
>JAODPA010002121.1:0-14140 GCA_025585075.1 Nepenthes mirabilis | reverse complement strand
AGTTCAAGAATTTACTTTACTTATGTGAATAAATCCAATGACTCAATGGTATGAATATGGAAAATAAAATTTTCAATCCTAATAAGAGAAAGAAAGAGAGAAAGAAAGAGAACAGACACTGAACTTTTTTAAAAATATACCATCATAATACAAATTCAACCCAAAAGAAAAATTATGACGAGTACATTGAGATATGTTATGCTAATTGTTATGTTCATATGTGTTTGATCTATCTGGAATTCAAAACGCAAATAGGCCCAGGAGGAAGAAGATGATCCAAGCATTGACATGTCATACGGGGGCTCAGGCAGGCCAACAACATGAGAATTAAAAAGAGGAAGAACATGTGGGCCAATGAAGTAAATCCCAAGACAACATTAAACTAGAAAATGTGGGTCTAGTCGGTTGAACGGTCACCGCATGTTGTCCGGCCTATGGCCTACCCACAGGGAACCGCAGCTTAGCTACCCGTGGTTAACACCATTAGCCGCCGTTTCGTGTCCCAAGGCTAGAAATGTGCAAGATGGTTTATGGCTTAAACTGTTGATAATCAGCCCACTACTTAGATCGTTAACAAAAACTGCTCAAGAGGATTAACTGTATTCAGTGACCGCTACAAATAGCCACTCTCGACTCCCTCATCCTAAAAAAGGAGTACGAATCAGAATTAAAAAGAGAAATGGAGTTGAAAAGAATTTTTTTTCCCCGAAGAGAGCAAGCATTTTAGAACCCAATCCTCCAATCTTTCTCTCTTTCTTTTTTTTTTTTTTTTTTTTTTTTGCTTTCTCTGCTCTACATGTTGGAATCAAATAAGCCGATAGCTTCAATGAATCAAGAGAAAAGAATGAATGACGACAATATATAAAAGGCAAACAATAATCACACATTAAAACAAAATACAAGTAATTTATGTAAAAAATCTCTTCTCAATAAAAAGAAAAAAATTACGAGACGAGACGATACGTCTGAAAATCTTCACCATATAAAATCGGTTACACAAACCCCAAATATAAGAATATAAAAACTCGATTCTTTATATGAAATGAACCTGAGCAACAATAAGTATGAGACGATGGAGTGGAAAGCTTTGAGAACAACACGCCTGAGATCAGTAGTGATTGGAAAGCTTTGAACCTTCATCTTCACCATTTCTCTCTTTTTTTTCTTTTCTCTCACTGATAGCACTTACTGACTGATTTTTCAAGTGTTTCCCAACTTTCTCTTCTACTGCTCTCATTTTAAAAACTCTAAAACGGGTTTCACGCGCTTTTTTTTTGGGCTCGTTTTCTGGGTATCTTTCAACATCATTGCTTTATCGCTCCTCAAATTCAGCATCCATATGCTTATGAGACTCAACATTATCGGTCACCTTTATGCATCTTTGTCCGCTCGTCCTTCGGACTTGACGCTTGATCCTCGGGCACGGATGTCCTGGGGGCTCGCAGCGTGCACGAACACGACAATACTCCATCTTAATATTGAACTTATGTGTGCTCGTCCGAACTACCAAACGACCTATCAATTGATTATGAGTCCACACAGGAGTGATTTATAACCTAACACTGCACACTTTTTAGGTGACTAAAATTGACTTGAGAGTTAGGAGGATAATCTTAAAAGTGAATACCTTTTTCTCTAAGACTTTTGTTCTATCTTGTGGTATACAAAATCGAGGTTAAAAAGACTAAAAGTCTGCATCAAAATCTCCCAACTTTTGGGGAAAAGATGTTAAAATTTAGCAAATATTATGAGACTGTCTAGTAATTTAACCTTATAAAGTTGGAAAATTCCTTATTAGTCCCTAACATTTGCCTCCCGTTTCCAGTGACATCTGTCACTTAATTTTCAATTTATAACTGAATTAAGCAATAGAAAATGCAGAGGAAATATGCTGTTGTTTCCCCCCAAATCCTTCCACATCTTCTTTCATAATTCTGGAGCAAGAGAATAAGCTCCTGAAAACAATAAAAAAAAAGCCAATCAAACCGAGGGCAGAAAAGTCAATATCCAACAAGAAAATAAATATCGAAAATATTCTTAATATTTCTCTTTTTAAATTCGTATTCTTGGTTTTTATTTTTTATTAGTTTTAATCTTAATAGCAATTTTATATTGTGTGAATAGCCTACACCAAACTCATCATAACTTAAATCTTTTTTCAAAAGTTTTTTCTACATGACATACTAACTAATACAAGGCTTGAAATATAATTAATTTGGCCTAAGATTTTATTGGGTACAATATTAATTGGGTTAAGTTAATTCATCAGTTCAGTAGACTCATGGTTAATAAACCCCAAAAGGAGGAAGTATTGTTTGGATCAAAAACTCCAAGCCCAAAGAACTCAAAATCCGGTCTTAACCAAACTCTAATTAGAATAACTCATCATCGAACGGATAATCAAGTCGTAAGTAGCTATTAAGTGGATTGGATTATATATTTGCATAGTTACATATCTAAATGACAAGTTAAGTAGTTAATCTAATCAAACAATTAATCGAATCTAATGGGTATATCGTAACTGGGTTAGCCCAACGGTCAAAGAAGGCCCAAATAGTCTGTTGGACGGTCAACTTTAATGTTGGTACAATAGAAGGTAAATGCCCAAATCCTGAAAGGCCCAAACGCTCTCCCAATGGTCAACGCCAGCGTTGACCGTTAAGATACAGCCGGACGGCCAACTCGCGTATAGAACGGTCAGTCCGAGCGTTGACGGGAATCATTGTAGCAACGGGCCGAAAATAAAATGGCTTTTTACGGGCCTGACCCATTTGAGCCCACGATTCAGTAGGCGACCAGCAATGACTCTTTCAGCACCTTTCACGAATTCAGTCGGCAACCAAAAAGGATATTGACAAAATTAACGTCATTCCCATAAGGAATGCGCCAGATTTTTTCAATCTCCTACCAACTGAGGCTCTCCAACGGTAGAATGCATGCAATGAAGGTGGGCAACTTGAAAAACCGCTGACCGCCAGGAAGGGAGGCAATCTCAGCCAGTTTGGCAACTTACGCCTCCCTGTAAAAAGAAGGCCATCCAGAATAACGTAGAGGATCACACCTTCCAACCAAAGAAGATCACCCTGTTATCCTTTAAGTAAACCCTAAAATTCTCATTCAGGGCACACAAGCTTTAATCACGCAACGCCCACAACGACAAAAAAGACAGACATACAACTCTCTGCTCTCGGCTGACACTCAAAAAATCCAAGATATACAAACGAGCTTCTGACAGCCGTTTATTGCTTCCCCACCATCCACATTCAAGAAGACGACTTTACCTCTCTTTACGAAATAAGATAAAACTCTCCAAGTGTTAGATGATGCAACTTGAATGAGCCTATATGTGAAATACCTCCAAAACAGAACCCTACTGAATAATCTGACGGAGGTCAAATGCATTGCAAAAGCTACAAGCTGGTATATAATTGTAAAATAGGTCACTGTATAGAATGAGTTATTTAATACCCTATATGCATTGCTCAACTTCGATGGAAGCCAACAATATTATAAGAGGTGCATCTCAACATATGTGGGGCACATATAAGAAAAAAATGTGGTCTTCAAAATTATGAGATAAGGCTATTATTGACTAACAATAAAGAAAGGTATTATTGAGTTTGTTAAAAAATGTAACAAATGTTAGATCCACGATAGTGTCCCCAAATAGTTACCCACAAAACTTTAAGCCTTGTAAGCCCCTTGGCTATCTGCATAATAAGGCTGGACATACTAAGGCCCTTTTCTTTAGCAACCGATCGAAAAAGTTATTATATTCACAATTGATTAATTTATAAAATGGGTAGAAGTCTCTCCTCAAACTAAGATTACATAACAAAATGCTATAAAATTCGTGCACTAAAATATTATTTGTAGATTTAGGTTATCAAAGATTATAATTATTAACAATGATATTCAATTCTCAAATAAAATGTTCATCAAATATTATAAGAGTCTGGAAGTCCAATTGGTTCACACATCAATCTCATACCAACAAATTAATGGACAAGCAGAGGTGAATAATCGATTGATCATCAATTATTTGAAGACCAAGTTAAATAAAGTAGGAAGTGTTTGGGTAGATGAAATCCTATCTATGCTTTAGGCATATCAAATGACTTTCAGAGAATTAATGCAAGAGATACCTTTTAGTTTATGCTATAGAACGATAGCAGTGATTCTAATGAAAATAGATTTGCCAAGCTACTGTGTGAAATAGATAGTATGACTTCAAGCATGGTCACATACCCAATATATAATAAGACTTAAAGATTTGAGATTAAAGTATTCGATACCCTTTTGAGAGATCAGATATCAAGCAAGTTAAAATTCTCTAGACTTGACTATTAATATAGTCACTTGACCAATTAAACATCAAGAACACTACATGCGTGTAACAATGAATCCTTTGCGGGACACCCACAATCAGTCATATAGTCAAAGGCTAAGATCCTCTCTCACCAGCGACGATAATCCAATGAGTTAGTTGAGAACTAGTTCAAAAATCACATAATCAATGATCCAGGATTCATGTGCTCGGGGGCTTGATCCCACAATCTTTATTCACATATGAGAATCAATTTTGATTACATAATGATTTGAACAATTCAAGAATTATTCATTGGAGGATAAACTACATCAACCTCTTACAATGTTGTGACGTATTATTAATTAAGGGATAAAAAAATTAACAATATAACCATACAACTAATGCTTAGCATTAGAGGTAGGGACCTGAGGATTCAATTGAATCTCAACATCGTTAACTTCTAAAGCTAAAACAGCTCTAGAATTCACTGTTCAAATAGCTAATAAGAAAATGAGGAGCCACCAGAAAAGTTATTATCTTATAAAATTTGATTTTCTCATTAAATTGGGTATTCAATAAAGGACCAAACTCCTTTGGTTGGGTACTCCTCTTTAATACCTCCTCAATCTACAAGCAATCTACAAGTCGTCCCTCAGTGATACATTTGGCCATTGAAGCATGCTAGTTTGCCTCAATGGCCCTGTCCTTGAAAGAATTGGCCCTTTTTTTTTTTTTTGTAATAACCGCTCAATCTTCAAGCAAGTTATTTTAACTTTCTAACTTATAAGCTTTACTTTCCCACTCGACCAATTCTTTCTCCAGGTGAATCAATCTATCCACAAGACTTAACACTGTGATCTTAGCCTACCAACCATCCCTCAATAATACATTCGGCCATGGAAGCATGTTAGTTTGCCTCGATGGCCCTATCCTCAAAAGAATTGACTTTTTTTTTTCTTGTAACAACAATACAATTTTCAAGTTATTTCAACTTTTTGACTCATGAGCTTTACTTTCCCACTTGGCTAATTCTTTCTCTAGGCAAATCAATCTGTCCTCGAGACTCAACACCGTGGTCTCGACAGTCACATATCTATATTCTAAGACCCTAACTATAGCTAAATCAATGCATAACCTTGACAGGCATGCAACTTCTTCGTCAAGAAAGAAGAACCTACACCTGACCTAATTTGCAAACTTAAGAACTGCAAAAAAGAGTGTTAGTAGCAATAAGGAAAGTAGTAAACGAATTAAAGTCAAAAGTAAATATATATCTCCCAAGTGGGAAAGTCCTCTCTTGTAATGGGATCAAACAAAAGGCCACGACACTATCGCTAAGAGAAGATGAAGGAGGCAAGATAGGCCAAAACAAAGGGGTGTCAAAATCTGAAGGGTCATCGAAAATTTCAACCACCTTATTACTTGGAGAAGGAGATACTAAACAAATCTGATATCCCTTACAATGTAGGTGTCACCTATGACACCTTACAGCCTCCATTACTAGTCCGATTAAAGAAAGTGAGTTAGGAATGATGGAAATCCAATACTCAACAATGATAAAAGTAGCAACAGTCGGCATGCTTCTACCTATGGAGTGATACAAAAAATCATGTTCATCATTTAACAAAACAAGTAGAATTCTCTCATCATCATGCAAAATAGGCATCCTCCCTAAGGAACTCATGAGCGAAGAAGTGAGGTTTAGAGTCAAAGACTATGCAACCTCCTGGGCTTTTATATCGGTGACACACTTGGTAAAAACAGCATTGACCTCCCTTAATATTTCATCATCAATAAAAGTAGTTGGTGAAGTTGGGACACGATTGCTAAACAAGCCAACATTAAGGTGAACCATATGGGGTATCCCCAATACGATACTCCTCCTTTTCAAGGAACGAAGAGGCAAATCAGCAACTACGTCATCCTCAATAAAAATATACCAAATTTACTCTATCCAAGGTAGTGAGGGTGAGAAAGCTACAATATCACACAACAGGGTGCAATCCACTACATCCTAGTACAAGAAAGTTCATTTTTGCCTATCGAATTGGAATGAGCTAAATTTATATCAATTCAATCATTCGATGGAATCCAGTAGGTTGAGACTTTAATAAATAAGAATCATCGATCTTTCCAATTTTTCAAGAAGTCAGGATTTCTTCCGTTTATTTTGAAATCCTTTCAAAGAATCAAAAAAATTTAATCATTTTTCTGATTAAAATAGAAAATGAGTTTTACTATTTTGACATCCAATCTATGCTCATGACATCTAGTGTAGAAAATGGTGTTTCAATGGAGCCGTGCAATAGAGATGTGTAGTCCGTTCCTCAAATGTGCTTCATGAATTGAAACAAAGTCATCACAGGTAAAATATGCTCTCTAATTTAATGAATGAACAATACGTGGAATGATAATAGTAATGTCTAATCTATAATAGATATCTAGTATATCAAATAGTAATAGAGATGAAGCAATGTCGGCAATATTCCAATGAGTTCTTTGCCGGGCCATTGTTGACAACAAGAAACAAGATTATGGAACTCTAAAAAGTTAGGGTTAAAAAACATTTGTTTCAAGAAAGCATAGAAGTAGGAAGAAATCTTGATTAGAATTTAAATAGAAGAAAGGGAAATGCCAAAATTTGAAAAAAGCGATTAAAATTTGAAAATGATGCTTTTTGAAGAAAACAATGATACAAACAACACATCGTTTTCTTAAATCTCTTATGTCACATTTTTCACTCCATTTATCACCAGTATTGATAACCGATAAATATGAAATTTCAAACGACACGTCACGTGTCTTAAGAAAAGAATGCCATTTGATGCAGTATCAAATGCACCATCAATGGGTCATTTTAATCAAAAAAGTCATCATGACATTGATGACATCTTAATTACTATTTAGCCAGCTATTCAAATGCAATAAAATGAAAATCCAATTGGTTCCAAAAGACGAATTGATAAGCTCTTAAAATTTCAATTTGATTTGTTCAAGGACCCTAATTTGTCAAAAGATGAAATTGTTAAATTCTTTCAAAATTAGAAGTCAATTGTCGGGTTGTCACTCGACACACTCTCAATGGCATCTCATCCAAATGAAAAGAGAATAAGAATAACACTCAATCAAGAGACTCCCGCAAACTGATTGTAAGTAACTAGATGCACACAGGTGATGCATTTTGACTCATATGCTAGTTTTATAAAAGACACATACAACTTCCAGAATGCACCCAAAGACTTAATGTTCCCTTAATGCGTATTCAAGTGGAAAACTAATCTGGCTGAAAATACTGTGTAAAAGAGGAGTACCACGATGACTCCACCTTTAAAGATAGGAACCAAGACAGGTTTCATTAATAATATCTGACAGAATACAATGGCTACGAGATCATCTCCTATTCTATTCAGAATAAAAGATATGCCAAGCAAGGAAATGGTGGAAGGATCCAGCCAACCCCATCAACTGCTAAGGCATTAAAATCGGATCAAGAAGATAAACCGAGAAATCAGCTCCTTTTATAATTGAAAATGAGCCAAGAAACTAAACATTTCAAGATAAAGGTATGCAGTCACCAGTTAAGGAATTTCTGCCAAAACCACAGGGCTGAAAGACGTAATTGATATAACCAATCAACAATAACTATTTACTAAGTTCAAATCTCTTGGGAAGAAGCACTTGAATAGTTCAAAGGTTGGGATGATTTGATTCTTCCTTTAAGTATCCTTAGAGCTTGAATTCAACCTCCAAATACGAGGGCTAGGGTTTGGCATAACATCAATTGAGCGGGCCCAATCCATCAACTCAGCATGTCCATGATTAATAAGTCAAAAAGGAAGAAAGTATTGTTTAGTTCATGTCAAGCTTAAAGAACTTACTGTCCAGTTTTGACTTAATTTTAATCAGAATAAATCAAGATTAGATGAACAATCAAGTAGTTGGACAATTATTAAGTAGATTAGGTTATATGTCTGGATGACTGTATATCTAAATGTCAATCCAAGCAATTAATCCAACTGAACAGTTACCTAACGAAGCAGGTTCATCCAATCGAGCAATTTGCATACCCTATAACTAACCCAAGTGAGAGTCTTCAAACAGGCCACATCAACTATTCATTATCATCAATTTAGTTTTTAGACGCTAACTACTTTCAATTAACCCCATGATTAAAACGTGCATAATAGTGACTGAAATAATCAGTTTTTAACTAACCTAACTATTCAAATTGTGGCCTATTATTCTCTTCAGGAAACCGTTATTAATTGGCAGCATGACTATAAATAAGCATCACTTTCCCTGAAAATGGGATGGCTCTTGAAAAATATGGAATATAATATAGTCATCTAATATACTTGTTCTTTTACAAAAGAACATAAATTTTTAACATTCTAAATTCTCCATCTCTCTTTCTCTCATCCTATCAATTTCTCTAACATTCTAAATTTTTAAGAAGTTTATTGACTTGAATATAAAAAAAATATACCGATGAGCGAATCCCGATTCCTTCAAAATTCTTATTTGTTGTTGTGGTATGCATGATCCGAATAAAAGATTTAACAACCGACCCAATTTATTCGAATCATAATTCAAACTTTAGGTATAAATTAGATTTTATATAGTAAAAAAAATTGACAATTGAAAATAAATATTAAGAAAATTAAAATTCAAATATCTTTGGTATTTTTTTTCCCAAGGGGGAAAAAAACAGAACTTCAGTTGACTTATCTTACCGATGCTGTAGATGGAGGGACGGAGGGAGCAAACACAAATATTTACGGCAGAGTTCACATTCTTCTGGAATACCCGGATCCTCCACACTTCTTGCAGAGTATGAGCCCTATGAAAAACATAACCAATGGAAAATTTAAATATTTCATAAAATCTGATAATTCAGAAAAACTTAGACTGTTGTAATTATTAAACATTTGTGGATTGGTTCCGATTGTCACGGAAAATCTAACTCCGGATATTGTCAATGACAATGCAACTCAATGAAGCTTGATGAAATTATAAAAGAAGGCACTGGTAGGATTTTCCACAAGGACTTTTGGTCATGATTTAGAGGTCAAGAATTCAAACTAGAGAAACAATTTTTATAAGACAAGAATAAAACTACAAAAATCTAACCACTTTTAGATTGCAAAAAATATAAGAGCTTCATGCATCAAGTCACCCCTTTACATTAGATTAAGCTTATTTTTAACATGCATCAAGTCACTACAAGGACTTTTGGTCATGATTTAGAGGTTAGGAATTCAAACTAGAGAAACAATTTTTATAATACAAGAATAAAACTACATAAATCTAACCACTTTTAGATTGCAAAATATAAGAGCTTCAAGCATCAAGTCACCCCTTTACATTAGATTAAGCTTATTTTTAACATGCATCAAGTCCCTACTCATTGATCGAATGTACTGGATAAACAAGGGAATATGAACTCCCCAAAATGATTTTCTAATGGAATTAGAATCACAAGCACAATTTCCATGGGACATTTTGGTACTTCAAGTTGAAGTAAACCCTCTCCAAATTCTATACTGCAAGAGCCTTGTGCACTATAGCTGCCGTTTTTATAGGCAAAATAGGGATACCAATTACTGTTTGTTCAAGATATGCTACCAGTCATAAGAAAGAAGATTTTTAAAATAATAATAATAAGTTGAATTCTGCAAAGCAAGTACCTGCACCCTTGCACACCTTGCAATCAATCAGGCCTGTTTCTTGCTTCATCTTACCGTCGTTGCAGAAGACACATTTCGTGCCACCTAAGGATCAGCAAAAGATTAGCTACTTCATGAGCACACAATTAATCTTTTCCCCAAAAGAAGAACCAATGATGAATTGCATAATGCAAAAGAAGAAAGGTCTGATCTACAAGTCCTCTTCCCATGATCAAGGGCTTTACCTCGCTGCTTTAAGTGTGGAAACAAACCAAAGAGAGATGAGGAACTAAAGTAGACAGGCAATGGTGAAGAAAGAATGCACCATAAGCCAAATTCAATTCACAAAGGATTTTCAATATCCATATCAACAGGCTAATGATTAATCTGAATCTGCAGAAGTAAGCTACTGCAACAATAACAACAAGACTTTAAGGGTATATTTGGTTTAAAAGAAAATAAAAAGGAAAGGAAAACAGTTAGGAAAAAATAAAAAGGAAAGAAAGGAAGAAAATACTTGGATGTTATGAAAATTTAAATTAGAAAGACATTTTTGTTGTTTCATTTCCAAAAAACTATTAAAAGAGAAAAAAAAAATACATGTCTTTAATATATTAATAAGCTCATTTTTATTTTTATTTTATGTGCATATTTGAACAGTTTTAATTTCTTAAATTATAATTAACGGATCCATAATAGGAGGTTAGAGGGAAAGAAGAGAGGAGAAGAAGAGAAGAGAGGAAAAGAGTAAAGCAGAGGATAGAGTTTAAAGGATAGTTTGGGAGGTTGATTATTAGAGGTAGGATTTGGAGGAGAGCACCCAATTTGTGTTGAAAATTAAACAAGAGGCTCGATTCTTTTTTCTTTCTTTTTTTAATAATCCTCTTGTTTTTAAATAAAAAGCAATTTTCCGTGCAACATTACATTTTCACATATATTGTCCACACTATTTTTTTTTTTCTAAAAATTCTCATCCAATCCAAACACTAAAAAATATTTTCTTTGAATTTTTTCTTTCCTTTTCTTCACTTTTCCTTTAAACGAAACATACCCTAAGTCTCATTAAGTAGAGTGGTTATATGATATCGTCTTCTCCAAACAATTCAATTTAGTACAACATCCTCAAAAAATAGAAGTAAATTTAAATTTTTTTTTATCACTCCATTCCAAGTTTTTTTAGACCTATCTCTTTCTTTCTTTTTTCAAACCAAAATTAACTGACATTTCCTCATATATGTTTTATTTGGCTTAGATTTTAAGTGCTCGAATCACTTTAGGCATCATTCTCTCAGTTATTTTCTATATATGCAACTTCTAAATATTCATGAATATCAAGTGAGCTATTGATGGCATTATATCCTAACAACCACTTCAGCAATTGATACATCCAGAAAGAAAGAGATATTTGAGCAATCATGTTCAGACAACACAACAGTTTGTAGCAATTCTGATAAAGCTGCAGTGCTATATCAGCAGTTCAGCCCTATGTACATGATTCGCTTACCAATCCATTCTAGTATCAGAGTTTTTTTTTTTTTTTCCCAATTCAATTTATCTACAGAATTGGTAATATAGAACACAATCATCAAATGGGAAGAATAGAAAGGAAAGAAAAACTCTGATACAAGAGTGAACTGACAAGTGAATTGGGTCAATAAGATCAAACACTAATCTCAAGAATCGGGTTTTACTTTCCTTATTAAATCTATGTTAAAGTTCAGCCATCAGTGTCCTGGCATTTACATCGTATAGTTTGGTTCTTTATAAACACACTGCATAATAGCGTGGCTGTCAAAAAGACATATTTGCCCTCATCCTTCCATGCCTCTTTTACTCTTCTATTCTTACGAATTCAAGGTCCAAATACTTTGAACATTTTTCCATCTCAAAATATTTTCAGTGATCTCTCATTGCATCTGTCAAGTTCATTGTTTTGATTGATTATGATAATCGAAAAAAATCAAGTGTGAATTCTGGAATAATACTAGAGAAGAAGGTGAAAGCATACCATTGCCAGCACATCGATCACAGGGAACAGGATCTCCCTGCAAAAGCCTAACAATTATTTACCCATCAAAAACTTATTTTATGTTAAAAAAAACTTGCTCAGGTAACTGTGAAAAACAAGCAAAGGAGACTGCCTTAGACTACAAATTACTCAAAGAGGCAAAATTATACCAGCTAATTGATTTACAGCTTATAAAAAGGTATCAGTTCATCACACTCACAGGCCATTAGATGTCACCGCAATAATTTATTTAACGCTGAATCTGATTCTCATCAAAGCAAAATTTAAAATCATTTGTTTACAACTTTGCATGACTATTGTTGCTCCTCTTGTTTTTCAGTTTTCCTATTGTTGTCGGAAACTCTCAAGTCATGGCATTAGCTCTAATACAGCATCGTGTACGTTTCTTTTTCTTTTCCTTTTCAAAAATTTTCATTATTCTTTTCCCCGATCTCAATAGAGATTTGTATCCTACCTCAAAGGATTGCTTTGTACTGGGTGAGTCGCTTCATATGATATGAAAGTTGAGTCCACATTCCTTTGAATAAATCAAAGGAAAGTGCCCGTACCCACTTTAGTTGGACTAAAAAATGTTAGTCTAGATGTATTGTAAAAAAAATCTGAGGCACCCGGTTCTTGGTGCCTGGTCTGAGGTGTCCTGAGTGTTCAGGTGTCCAAGGTGTTCCGTCTGAAATTTCTAAAGTGTCTGATCAGGGACATAGGGCTGTAAAGGGTCTAAGGTGCAAGACGGACAAATAGAACCTCACACATTAATCTCTAGAATTTGGTGTTTCCCCATAAAAAGGGTAAAGTTGATTAGGGAAAGTTTCAAGAAAAAAATAATACGTTGGGTGAGCTGTTTTTCTAGAAAAGGTTGTTAGCGGCACCATTGTTCTTCAGCATGCGCAGAGATGCATTAATTCACGCCACCAAGTTACTTAGGTATTTACTCTATATAAATAGACCCAGGACTTCATGTTTGAGCATGTATTGGGATTCAATATATTAGAATCTAGTAAACACAAAGAGTATATAGCCTTACACTAAGGAGAACAACACATACATGAACAACTCTGTAAAAATCAAGAGTAAGAGAAAACGAATTTTTGTTTTAGTTGTATGAATTGCTATATTACACTGCTTTGAGTGACAGAAGTTGTATAGTATATCTAATAATTATGGTAGAATTTTTGGGATTTTATATCCCATGGTTTTTTCATTCCACTTAGAAGGAGATTTCACATAAAATTCTTGGTATTTACTTTCCCTATTTTCGACAATATGACGTCACGTTGTTCCGTTTTTAAATTCACAACAAGGACTAAAAATTTCACATTATTCTCTAAGTCCAGTACTTTCTCAGTTGTCATTTAATCAAAGCCGAAGACCAGTATCAGCGCAATTGGTCTACATTATGAGCACGCTTATCCAAAATCTGGGACCAAAATTTCAAAATGGATTTTGAATGACTTTTTTACTGTAGGATTTTGGTGATTCTTAGTATAACTAGGAGATTCCATATAGTTTTCAATCAAATATAGAACTAGACTTATTTCATGATGAAAACCTACACATTCTGATTCCACAATAGCTTCCTCATATTCAAAATATTACACTTCATGCATTGCACCAGGAGATCGAACTATTTTTCAATTATCCAAAAGGAACATGAAAAAGAAACCGAAAGGGATCTCCTAATAAATGAACGGTGACACCAATCTCGATTTCAATTTTTTTAAAAAATTCTGTAACCAAATTACCTTCAGGCCAAGGAAGAGAGAGAGAACAATGGCGACGAAAACACTGACTGTGGCCAGTAATGTCTGCGTATCAAGAGGTCTATCGAAGCCGCTGAACAGAAAAATCGGATGTACGATCAGATTTTGCCGAAGAAACTTGAATCTCGAATGGTAATGGGATAGCTTCGGGATAGCAGGTCTCGTCGAGACAGCATGTTGATGTAGAAAGGCTGTGGAGGAGAGAGAAAATCCAATCGCTGAGACAGCAGAAAGATGAGAAGGATGATGAGAAGTATTCTGGTAGTGATAGAGCGACAAGGCCATGGATAGAATTCGTGGAGCTCAGCGGCCTGCTCGGTTTTTCCGTTTTGTAATCGTAAGGAAAATCGTCGACTTGACCGTTATAGCCTGGGATGGG
>JAODPA010002110.1:0-39990 GCA_025585075.1 Nepenthes mirabilis | reverse complement strand
GATTCGGCATCCGGTCGATATATACACACAATTGGGATACGGGGATTCATATTCTAGGGTTCTTTCATCATTCCACGAAGGTGACAATGTGCAAAATCTACCTTCGGTCTCGGGTGAACAGTAACAGCGCCCCTTTAATGGGCTCGGACGCCGCGAACGGGTCCAAACGTGCGAGATCGGACCCGCGGCCGACATATATTCATCATTGGGACGTGGGGATTCCAATTTTGGGGTCAATTTCATGATACGAGGTCGGGAAACGGGAGATCACCAAAATCCCGTAGGTTAGGGTTTCGGTGAAACCCACTCGGGTGAATCGGACACGATTCGGACAACTAACTATATTTTCTTGGACCTCAAGGCACGGGTATCGAGGTCCTAACGTTCCCCGTGGGTATCGACACAAAATACCCAACGAAAATACATAAAACAACGAAAGAGAACGAGAAGTGGGTATGAGAACACTTGCCTCGACGCGTGCTTTCACCTTTATACCTGGCTTTCGGGCGGAATCGGACTCTCGAGCTCAATCTCCCTTCTTCTCTCTTCGGTCGCGCCCCTCTCTCTCTCTAGAAAAACCCTCGGCCCAGGCGAAATGAGGGAAAACGAACGCGCGGCGCGAATATATACTGCGCCGGCCGCTCGAGCACCCCCTCGAGCGGCTGGCGAGCGGCCAGGCTACAGGCGGCCATCGCTCGAGCGCCCCATCGAGCCGCTGGTGAGCGGCCAGCCCACGGGTCGGTTCTGCTTTCTCCGCTCGAGCCTCGGCTCGAGCGCCCAGCAGGCGCGAGCCTGCTAGCAGGGCTTCGGCAGCCCGGACCCGAATAATTTCTCAATTTTTCTTTCGGTACCAACCCTTAATCATCCCATAAGATTAGTATTGATCATTAACATACTAATCACCTCTTAATCATCGGGTTCACAAATCCGGAACCTCACATATTCCATCAGTACCGGTATTGTGATCTGTATCTGTTATCTATTTCGTCAGTATTGGTATTGTCATATGTATCTATTATCTATTCCATTAGTACTGCTATTGTCATCTGTATCTATTATTTATTCTATCAGTATTGGTATTGCTATCTATATCTATTATCTATTCTGTCAATACCAGTATTGTCGTGTGTATCTGTTATCTATTCCATCAGTACTGGTATTGTCATCTGTATCTATTATCTATTTCGTCAATACTAGTATTGTTATCTATATTTGTTACCTGTTCTGTCAGTACCGATATTACTATCTATATCTGTTATCTGTTCTATCAGTACCAGTATTACTATCTATATCTGTTATCTGTTCCGTTAGTACTGATATTACCATCTGTATCTGTTTTTGTAAGGTTCTGTAGGTAAAAAGGAATTAGAAATTTGCATGCAATTTCTATATCCAAGGAAAATCAGAAGCCAAATATGAAAGTTAAATGTATTCTGACAAAATGCCTTGAATTATGTTTCATGTTTATGCATCTACATTATGCTCCTATTTCCTTTTTTTAATTTATTTTGAGCATATAGTTTATTTTTGTTGATTATATTATGTCTTGCTGAGCTGTTAGCTCACCCTTGCTTTTTTTTCCTTCCAGATGAGACATATGAAGCTGGTACCCGATTAGAAAGGAGCACGGAGAGGGATTTGAAAAGGTGATCGGCTGGACCTCGAGAATTTAGAATCTAGAATATGGTTGATGTTATGTTGTGTAATTAGTTCATAGAAGATTAATGTTATATATTAAATTGCGGCATAGCTTGTATATTTTCATGGCATAGAATACTTCTGTAGGTATTATGTTAGATTCTGTATAAGTTTCTAGATGGCATCTCTATATAAATCTAATACGGTAGTTAAGAGTATTGTGTTGGAGTCATAAATGATATGACATTTGTTGATCCTATGGATGTGTCGTGGATTAAATTTTGAGGACTCTTTATATATATGTCTTGTGCAAGTTGTATTTATTCAAGTTGTCTGTATGGGTTTTGTCTATTTTAGAGGAAACTGTACCCAATATTCTATAGAATTTATGCATTGAATTGATTAAGTATTAGTCTAATTTGGATAAGTTTGATTATTGATGGAGGTCATTAGTGGATTATGACCAATTCTGTTAGAAATAGTATCAGAGAAAAGAGATACCTTATGATTAATTTGTATCATATGTGGAAGCTTAGGATCGACCAAGATTGATTGAATAAGTAAATGAAGGTGTAGGACAATTAAGTGAAATTTGTTAGTCCTAGGTATCCTAGTTTGTATAAGTTAGATTAGAATTAAATTGAGATTTAGTGTTTAAATTGATTGATATCGATTTCAGGCCTAACCTAATCGATTTTGGTTTAAAGTTTAGGTTGATCCATTCTGGGTTGAGGCTCTCAGGTTAGCAAGAAAGGTATGTTTGGGTCAACCTAGCAAGTATGGCAGATAAAGTGGAATTGAAGGCTCGAGGTCTATGTGACTTGGAGTCGATTCCTGGTGTAGTGAAATTAAGGATGTCAATTTGTGATAGATTTAGTAGTGATTAAGTGCTTGAATTCTTGGGTGGTGCAAATCCTGTAGGAATTAAAATGGTGTTCGTAGTTGTTAGTGTAAATTGTGTTGGTAAGATATCATGCTTTGCAATCAGGTTATGAATTTTGAATATGGGGTATAGTTGATCGAGGAGTGACGAAATTAATATCGAGGACATGCGCTAAGTCTATCTAGCCTATGAGACCACCCTTTGAAGTCATTCGGTGGTTACTAAGGAATTTAGTTGTGTAAGTCTTCGAAGAATAAAAGTGGTCAATTGACGTCCATGTAATTTGGGTTGACCTCTAATGGGGCTAGTGAGTTATCATAGAATGTAATTCCTTTGAGGAAGATAGGGATTATATTATTCTCGCATCATGGTAGGTGGCTACCCTCAAATTAAGTGGGGGAGAAGTCCTTAGAGTTACTCCACCCGTAGGTCGAAATTAACACTTAAAATCTCCGCTTTGAGAACTTATAGATATTGCCTTTGGAGATAGGTATTGTCTAATAGATTTAAGGGCCTAAATAGTTGTATCGTAAAGGAAAGATGATCTTATGATATTACAAATGGATAGATCTGTTTAAGGATTATGAAGATAAACCTTAATGTCTTTTAAGGAAAGCAGACATTAGTGCTGACCATTGATGATAGGAGTCCTTAGACATAATATGTTTTTGATGCCTCGTAGGAGATGTGAATCGTGAGTTGCAAGTAGTCCCAATGTTTGGGTTAATGGTATGTCGTGTTCTTAATTTAGGAAACAGAATCGTATTCGAAGTATTGAAACTATGAAATTATGAAATAAGTAGTCTTTATGGTTTTGTTTTAAGACGATTAGAATGACCCACTCATCGTGATCATGGAAGACATGTTCGGATTGAATTAGTTGGCTCATTGGTATGCCAATGAGATCCCGAGGTTTCTAAGTATTTGGGTTTTAAAATTTTGGGTAATGACCTAATGCTATATTAAATCTTTGGGTGATAGTTATAATTGTAGTTTCTAATTTGGCTGTAATTTGAGGATTTATAAGAATTGTCTGCATGGTATGGCTATCTTGGGATTGCTCTAATTATTACTACAGTGTAATCTAAGTGTTTTGTATGGATCTTTTATTTTAGAAAAATGTCAGTTGATGACATACCAACGAAATAGTGAGGATATAAAGTATTTCAATCTTGATGTTTGTTTGCGATTTGATGGTTTGTGCCAAAACCTTAACCAAAACTTGATCAGAGAATTTTGGGTGTTAAGTTAAATTTGATATAGCAGTAAACTGTTACCAGACGATTTGTACTTAGGTAAGTAATCAGAGTTCTACAGCGGACATGTGGTGAACCCCTATATTTTAAGGTTAAATTTCAGGTTTGGAAAGAATTCTCATTTTCGAGGTTTAGCATCAATTGAAGTAAGAATTTTCAGCCGATTCAGTTTTTGAGCTAAGTCAAAGCGGAGATAATAGATTTGGGTTGCCCTCAAACTTGATAGTTTAGTGCAAAATCTCCCATGAATAGTAAATTGTGGAAGTAAATTCGTGATCGTGTTGAGTTGCTATTGGGAGATTAAGAATTTGTCTCCTATTGAGGTTTCAATTTAGGTCATGATAGATCGAACTAGGTAATATGGACCAAAACGATTCAAATGCTTGAGGTTTTCTAGAATAATTGTTTAACCGAGGATATATTTTGGGAGCACTACGAAAAGTCTAGAAAGATTACTCTCCTCTTCCCTTGTCAAAATTCGAGGTTTGTTAAATTTTGATGACGAAATTTCTACAAGTGGGGGAGAATTAATAAAAATGAGTTGAAAGGTTTCGGATTCTAAAACATAGTAATTGCGGGGTAATTATGCTAGTATAATCAAAAGTGGGCTTAAAGTATTTGGAAAAGTAAGTACCAGAAGCAAAACAAGAGTGAGAGGCTCGGCACCTGACTACCGCCCGAGGTGCTACTTGGGCAGAAATAACAGAACTACCATGCCCAAGGAGCACTCGAGGTGCTTCCGGGGCACGTTTGGCAGAAATGGCCTCTCGAGGAGCATCTAATGGGTGCTCGAGCGCGGCCCTTTGGGTCTCTTGGTGCTTGATTAGCACTCGAACACAAGTCGGGGTATTTAAACGCATGAGGGTTTCACTCGGGATGTTTCCTGCCATTTTTGTTTTTTAGAGAGAGACGAAGAGTTAGAGATAGAAGGAGAAGATGGAGGCCCATGAGTCCAAATCCGTCTGAGAGTTAGTTAGAAAGGTAATAGATCGAGTCAAGGTAAGTACACTCATACCCTCCTCATTCATTTTCTTACACTTTTACCTTATTTTCTTCAGGTATCCTTGTTTCAATACTTGGTTAAGTTTATATTTTATAGTTCCCAAGACCTAAGCATGCATATATGTAAATTTGGTGCCCAAAATTATAGATTTGATAGGTTTTCAGACAAGGCAAACCCTAACCCCAATGCCCGAACGTGTTACCCATGAAAGTTTTGGGCGTTTGCTTAATTTTGGGTAAGAAATGATTACCTCCAACTTAGACATGTTAATTTATTAATTGGGTATCCGAATTCGAGGTTTTATGTGAAATTTTGCTCGACGAGACCCTAACCTGCGCCCAGATCCCATTTGACGGATTAAACTGAGTTTTATACATAAATTGACTTAGGATTATATTTATCCATGCCATGAATTTGATGATGTACCCGTTAGATGCCCAAAATTCAAAGAATTAATCAATATATATTTCTGAATACTGTTTACATGCACTGTTCACGTGGGTACTGTTCACCCGAGGAGATTGAAAAGTATATTGCATAATTTTCTCATGTTTAACTAATAATTAAATGATATGTATATTTGTATAAATTTAATCAAATAATCTTGAAATTTTGGCATGTTCAATTGTGAAGGAAATTCGTATCCGAAAGCCTTTCAAGTCAATCTGTTTTTCAATGGTAAGAATTCTAAATCTTAGCTATGCATATGATATTCGTACATGAGTTAAGTTATGAAAGGATTTAAATCCGAAAGTAAGATAAAAAGCATATGAATATTCGGAGGGAAATTCCCTTAAGATAAGATAAGAAATTGGAACTCTGAAATTTGCTATCTGATATCCGTTATCTGTCATCTGAACCCGTCATCTATATCTATTATCTGTTTGTTAGTACCGGCATTGTCATCTGTCTCTCTTATCTATTTCGTTAGTACCAATATTGTCATCTGTATCTATTATCTGTTCCATCAGTACTGGTATTACTATTTGTATCTATTATTTGTTCCATCAGTACTGATATTACCATCTGTATCTATTATCTATTACGTCAGTACCGATATCACCATCTGTATCTATTATTTTTTTCATTAGTACCACTATAGCCATTTGTATATGTTATCTATTCTATCAATACTAATATTGTCATCTATATCTGTTGTTTGTTCTGTTAGTATAGGTATTGTCATCTGTATCTGTTATTTATTCCGTCAATACTGGTATTAGCAGTTGTATCTGTTATCTATTCTGTCAGTATTGATATTACCATCTATATCTGTTATGTGTTTCGTCGGTACCTGTATTATCATCTATATCTGTGATCTATTATGTCAGTACCGGTATTATCATCTATATCTGTTATCTATTCCGTCAGTATTAGTACTGCTATCTGTATCTGTTATCTGTTGTATCAGTACCGATGTTATCATCTGTACCTGCTATCTGTTCCGTCAGTACTAGTATTGATACTATATCTATTAATTATTCTGTTAGTATTGGTATTACCATCTGTATTTGTTATCTATTTTGTCAGTACTGATATTACCATTGGTATTTTTTATCTATTTTGTCACTCTTAATATTACCATCTGTATCTGTTATCTGTTCCATCAGTACCGGTATTATCATCTACATATATTATCTATTCCATCAGTATCGGTATTACCATATGTACCTATTATCTATTCCGTCAGTACAAGTATTGTCATCTGTACCTATTAACTATTCTGTCAGTATTGATATTGTCATTTGTATTTGTTATCTATTCCATCGGTACTGGTATTACCATCTGTATCTGTTATCTGCTCCATCAATACCGGTATTATCATCTCTATCTGTTATCTATTCCATCAGTATCGGTATTGTCATCTGTATCTGTTACCTGTCCCGTCAGTACCGGTATTATTATCTGTATTTGTTATCTGTTTCTTCAGTTTGTTATTGTTATCTGTATCTGTTATCTGTTTCGTCAATATTGATATTGTTATCTATACTTGTTATCTATTTTGTTAGTGCCGGTATTGTCATTTGTATCTATTACCTGTTTCGTCTATACCAGTATTGTCATCTGTATCTATTATCTATTTCATTAGTATCAGTATTATCATCGGTATCTATTATCTGTTCCGTCTGTATCAGTATTACCATCTGTATCTGTAATCTGTTTCATCAGTACCAGTAATGTCATCTGTATCTGTTATCTGTTCCATCAGTACCGATATTGTCACTGTCTCTGTGATCTGTTCCGTCAATACTGGTATTATCATCTGTATATGTTTGTTCTGTCGGTACTGAGACTGTCATCCGTATCTACTACTGTAAGATTCTATAGGCAAAAAGGAATTAGAAATTTGTATACAATTTTTGTATCCAAGGGGAATCAGAAGCCAAATATGAAAGTTAAATGTATTCCAACAAAATACCTTGAATTATGTTTTACGTTTATGCATCCATATTATGCACCTATTCTCTCTTTCTTGATTTATTTTGGGCATATAACGTATTGTCCTTGATCATATTTGTGATAGAACAATTTTTTTTTTTTATTTGTCCTCAAATAATTCCATGAAGAACAGAAATAGAAACCTAAACCCAATTAACTACTTAAAATTCTAAGTGAAAAATGGATATAGTTTTTCCTAAAATGGGACTTGATAGGATTTACAGAACCTGCTTATAACCTGTAGCTAAACAGTATAACATCATAGACCCTATCCACAACAATCTCATCACAAACATGAGATGACAAACATCGTATAGCTTTCTACAACTTACAATTCAGGTTTCCCATCCACTATACTAACAGTTCAGAAGTAAAATGTGCCATCTAGGACCTGTGTTGAACATCCAGAAAATATATAGCGGAAGTAGAACTATTGACCTGCAGAAGCATAGTTTCCTTTTTCATCACATATATTACATGTATTCTATATACTGAATCCATATACATATAACCCGTATACAAAATCATATATTAAAGTCAGATCTTTACAATTTAGTTGTCTATTTTTTAGGTCTTCCAAAACTCTTCGGATCCCCAAAAGTCTTTAGGTAAGCTTTAGGTCAATCCTCCTCATCCGGTACTTGCTCTACAATGTTATCTAGATGGAAAAAAATAGTAAAACTGTTAATCGAAACCCAACAAGATACATGCAGGCAAGCAGTAAATTCTGTTACGCAGAACAATTATGTGATCTTACCGAAACATGAAAGTATTTGGGGTTAGGACAGTGCAAGAAAACAGAGAAAGCATAAATTGATATTAAATTGAGTTTCAGAAATCAGAAGTTAGCAAAACATGCTTCTGCATAGAACATAAGTGTAGGTGAATAGTTAACATTAAAATAATCTTTCATGGCGGTAGTAGAAAGTACATAAAAGCAGAGAAAACTCAATACAATGAAGTTAAGCTTCGGAAACCATAAGACAGTAAACTTAATTCAGAAATTAGAAATCAGTACTAAATTTGTGAATTATAAAGAAATTCCCTTTTCTATCAGTATGGAACGGACTAGTATACCCTACTAGCAAAAGGGGAGAATAATTATGGATAGATTGTATTCATTCTACACAATCAAAGGCCAGTATCAGTCCTACCTTCTTGTGGGGTGTCCCATCTTGTAGGATTCAGTACCGTATTGCCAACTAGTACAGTATCTACCCTCTTGGTTAATGCCCTCGGGAAAGGTGGACCAGATATAACTTTATGGATAGAGTTATCCTTAATTACCACCGTAATATTCTAAGGCATGTCAGAGAATATAACCAGACTGTATATTAGTCACGGGTCCTAATTAACAGTGTCAGAAATATTTTCCTTAATTTATAACAGTATAGTTCTCGAAAATCAGTCAGAAACATTTCAGTTTTCCCTTTAGTTTTTCTTTAGAAGTCCATAGTGATTTATCAGTATAAGCCTGTGTAAAATTTTCAGAAACAGATTACATCAGGAGCTTTATCTCAATACAGATTAATTGTTATACAATAGAAATTATGGGTAAAAATCATTAAAAGTCTTCATTTTAGTACCTAGGGTTTAGCCCAATCTGTCGGATGATAAACGGACACCGAATCATGTATTTTCATAACATTAGAGATATAAATGATAGTACATACAAGTAAACTTAAAATCTGACCAATTAATTGAGAGAAACATGTGTTATTTACGGTAAATATGTAGAACCATGTCTTTAAAGTATAAATATACTTTTAGAGATACAGAAAAGCAATAAAAACAGAAAATAACGTCCGAGGTACACTTGCCTGAGCTCGCTCTGCAGTTACCGTGACTCGGATCAGGACTGGACGGTAGATTTTCCCTTTATTTTCTCTTCCCTCTCCTTCCTCTCTTCTCTCCTTCCCGTTTTGCCGCCGAGCTGCTAGAGAAAAAGAACCCCAAAATCCCTAAATTTCCCAATTAAAACGCAGGAGAGAGGGGTCACATGTAGGACTTGTGACCACCGCTCGAGCGGTCACTTGGGAAAATATGCGCTCGAGCGGTGCTTGGACGCCCTGCTCGTAGCTGAGGGTTGCTCTCGCTTTGCCTCGAGTGGTCCGTGAGCGTTAGCTCACACATTTTCGTGCTCAATCGTGTGCCTTACACTCCCTTGGCCATTTCACCTCATTTTGCTTCGGCACCAAATTTTTTCACATTTTTTTTGTTTAAACATAATTCCCACTCACATAATTAATCCATAATTATCATGTTTAGAGATCGGGATCTCACATTCACCCCCACTTAAAAAAAATTTCGTCCTCAAAATTAAACAGAGCTGCATACCTTAAGAAAATAAGTGGGGATATTCACTTCGAATCTCCTCTTCACGCTCCCAGGTGAACTCTTCGGATAAATGATTTTTCCAGAACACTTTCACTAGGGGAATGATCTTAGTGCATAACCTCTGATTCTTGCGATCTAGAATCTATGTCGACTCCTCAACATAGGATAAATCTTTGTCAATAGTCAAGGGCTCGTACTCAATCACATATGCAGGATCGTGGACATATTTTTGAAGTATTGATACATGGAATACATCGTGTATGTCCGCAAGATTAGGTGGTAGCACCAACCTGTAAGCCACCTCCCCGATCCTCTCCAGAATCTCAAAAGGACCAATGAACCACGACTTCAGTTTTTCTTTTGTACCAAACCTGAATGTGCCTTTTGATGGTGAAACTTTCAGAAAAATAAAATCTCCTACCTCAAAGCTCAATTCTTTCCTCCTCTTGTTTGCATAACTTTTCTGTTTACTTTGAGCAATTCTTAAATTATCATGAATCTATTTGATTTTCTTTATAATTTCTTTCACAATTTCAGGACCTAAAATCCTTTTATCTCTGGTCGACTCCCAATGAATCGGCGACCTGTATTTTCTCCCATACAGAGCCTAAAAATGTGCCATGCCGATACTAGCCTGATAACTATTATTATATGCAAACTCAGCTAGTGCCAGATAACTATCCCAAGCCCCTTTTATTTCGAACACCAAGGCCCTCAACATATCTTCAAGAATTTGAATGGTGTACTCCGATTAGCCATCAGTTTGGGAGTGATATGTAGTACTAAACTTTGATTCCGTCCCCAACTCCTTGTGCAAGCTTTCTCAAAACCTCGAGACAAAATGGGGATCCCTATTAGACACAATAGAGGTAGGAACTCCATGAAGCCTCACAATTTCATTCACAGATAACTGGGCCAGTCTGTTACGAGAATATGGCATCCTGATTGCCAAGAAGTGGGTTAATTTTGTCAGTCGATCAACTATAACTCAAATGGCATCATGATTCCTAGGGGTCCTTGGCAGTCTTGATACAAAATCTATAGTAATATCTTCCCATTTCCAGTTAGGGATAGGCATTGGTTATAACAACCCAGAAGGCTTCATCCTTTTAGCTTTCAGTTGCTGACATACAAGGCATTTGTCCACATAAGCCATAATATCTCTTTTCATATTCCTCCACCATAAAGTTTTCTTCATATCCTAATACATTTTATTCATCCCAGGGTGGATTGTATACCGAGACTGGTGAGCTGTGACGACCCAGATTCTTAAATATAGAAAGTCCCAATCATAGAGTCAAAATAATCAATGGATCAAGGAAAAACTAAAGGTTATCCGGTCAACGCAGTTGACCGAAAAATATAATAAGAAGTTCCAAACCGGCCTTAGAGCATTAATGCCGGAGTGTATTATGTGAAGTGAGGCCGAAGTGGCTTGACGACCGGAGTGGCTTTTGTGTGATGAAAAAGAAGTCCGTCTTCTCTTAGCGTAAAACAAGTCCGTCCTCCCTTAGTGTAAAAGCAGTCCGACTTTACACTTAAGCTGAAATCAAGTCCGGCCTAGTGTGTTGGAAAAACCAGAGTAGAATTATGGGCGCAAGGAGGATAAAATCCAAAGTTTATGAAAAGGTGATGGACGGAGTGAATAATAAGAAGAAGTTGACCAGAATTGGAGATGTTGACGAGGTTCGAAGGAGTTGGCTGGATTTGAGGGTATTACGTTGACCGGCTTTAAGTAGGAAAGTTGACAAGATACAAAGACATTGACCGGAGTGGAAGAGTTGACCGGATTTGAAGATATTGACCGGAATTGAAGAGTCAGCTGGCAGCATTTGCAATAAATAAGGAGCAGTTGGCCGGAATAAATTAAGACTTTAGGATTTGGTTAGAATTCAACTAGGCGGCGACCGAATGGAGTAGCCAAACTAATCTAGTTACTCCACCTACCCACTGAAGAGAAATACGGAAGTAAGTTACATGTCCCACTTACTCCACCTAACCCCTCCTCTATAAATACGGGCAACGAGTGTTGAAGCGGGGGCAAAAATACAAGCCGAGAGAAGGGAGTGAAGGAGAGAGCTCCAAGACGGTAAAAATCGACTGTCAGGCAAGGAGGGAAGAATTTTGAGTCAGCTCGTCAGGCAAGTGTACCTCGGATACTGTTTTTGAGTTCATGCTTTAAGAATATTGCAAGTTACTTTGGACGCAGCTTCTAAATTCATGCTTTAAGAATATTGCAAGTATACTCTGCTCTGTTTTGAAGTTCATGCTTTACTTCACGTGTACTCTGCTTTAAAGTTCCTGCTTTTTGCATTAAATATCGACCTTTTGCATTGTAAAATGAACTTGACAATGTGAAAATTGAACTCGGATTCCTATAAATGTAAAATGAACTCGTTTTCCAACATATAAAATGAACTCCAGCCTTTAATATTAAAATGAGCTCCGGCTTTGTATAAGAAGATGAGCTCCAGCCTTAAATGAACTCAGGCCTTAACGTGAAATGAACTCCGGCTTTTGATAAAATGAGCTCCGGCCTTTGAAGAAAATAAGCTCCATCCTCTAGCACTCTGTCCTTTTTGTTGGAAAAAGAACTTCGGCCCTAATGTGAAATGAACTCCGGCTTTTAATGAACTCCGTCTTTTGAGAGAATGAGCTCCGTCCATTGAGAAAATGAGCTCCGTCCTTCGAGAAAATAAGCTCCGTCATCTGAGAAAATGAATTCCGTCCTTAAAATGAACTCCATCCTTAATCTAGAAAGAACTCTGGCTTTTAAGTTAGTTCACTCAGGCCTTTATGAAAGAAAGAACTCCGGTTTTAAAGGAATTTGCACTTAGGTTTTTAAGAAGGAATTTACACCCCCATTTTAAAGAAAAAGCACTCCGTCTTTTGAGAAAAAGCACTCCGGCTTCTGAGCACTCCGGCTTTTGAGCACTCCGGCTTTTTAGAAAAAGCAATCCGGCTTCTGAGCAATCTAGCTTTTAAGAAAAAGAACTTCGGCATTTTGTACTGAAAATGAATTCCAACTCTGTACTTAAAATGAAACCGGCTCCCCTAACAAGAAAAGGGCTCCGACCCTTCCTTGATAAAATCTAAATCGACCCCAAGTATATTTTACGTTATGAAATCGAAACCGTCCTCAAGTGTAATTTAAAATCGGCTTAAAGTATATGATTTCTGTTACAGTTATTTGGGACCCGAAACTGATTACAGTCCAGGTATGTTCTTGGGTAAGGCCTTAGAATTTACGGTGGTAATCGAGGATAGCTCTGTCCATGGAGTGATTCATGGTACGCCCTGTCCTCAATGGCGTTAAGCCAGGAGGAACACAGGCCGACCTTCGGGTGGCACATAGTACAAGTATCCCTCGAGATGGGATATATATGACATGATAGGCCGACCTTCGGTGGCACACAGTACAGATATCCCTCGAGATGGGATATATATGACATGATAGGCCTTGGATTGTATGTACTGAACACAATCTATCCCCGATCATTCGCCCTTTTCGCTAGTAGGGTACACTGGCAGGGTCCAAAATTATTAATATATGTCACAGTAAAAGATGAAAATGTATTGTACAGTGAAAAGATGATAGAGTATCATCTAATGAAAAGATGATAATGAATCGCATACAGTGAAAAGATGTCAGTCAACAGTATAGAGTATTGTTTTCAGTTTTACCATGTATCAGTAAAGTTATTGTTTTATAGTCTATAGTACGATTTATGATGCATGAGATTTAATATCGTTATAGTATGTCTTTACTGTTTTTCCAGATGGTGTTTTAAACGTTCTGGTTCTGCATGATTATATGATCATTTTGGCATAACCGTTTTACAGTTCATATGCGTATACGTTGTTGGGCCTCGGCTCACTATTTTATGTTTTTTCCCCCACAGATGAAACTTTAGAGCTTTTGCCTGATGAGTTGGAGTGATTAGAGCTTGTCTGAAGGATTATTAAAGACCCCGAAAGCTTATTTTGGTGAAATATTATTGTAATGACTTGATGACCTCTATGGTTAAATATTTTTTGCTATGTACTCAGAAATGAATATTTTGGAATGAATATAATGCTTCCGCAAGTGTTAGAATAACTTTCGCTATACTTATGATTAAAGGTATATGGGTCCTAGATGGCATCTGTGATCCTATGTTGCACCCAACTGGTTTAGTTTGGGTTTTCAATTGTGTTGCGAATGACAGAATCAAAAAAAAATCTGTTCTGTCACAATTGGTATCAGAAAATTGAGATGCCTTAGGAATTGTTCGATTGAAAAGCGGAAGCGTAGGATTGAATCTCTGAATAGAATTCCTATAGGAATAGGTAGGGGGAACTAAGATAGTTGGGACCTTTAAGTGATTGGTTCTTAGGCTTGGTTAGAAATTCTTTAGATATTCTTGTTCCATTAAACCCTTGTCCTTATATTCGTGTGTTTGCCTTGATTATAGAAGGAGGATTAGGTTGACTTATCTGTTGACCGATAATTTAAGGTTGTGTCAAAATCTACGGAAATCGTTGAGAGTTTCATACAGAGCCGTGGAAGCATAGACTTTGGTATAAAATATCCCAGGATCTCAAGGTAGATAAGATGGACTGATAGGGTTTATGAATTTAAAAAAAATGATGAGGAATCGAATTTTGTGGAGGAAATACCTTGTTACGCTTATAACACTTTGGTAGCGTGACCTTTGGATCTATAAAGATTTTAAGTGATGACTATTGAAAAGACCGATTAATGTCCTGAAAGCATACGATCATCTTGGGTCTAGCTAAAGTTATTAAGTGATCCAACAAGTATTCTTTGAGGATTACAATTCAAGTGAGACATTTGGCTTAGAGAGATTTGTAATTTTCGGAACGAAAGATAAATGCTAGTTTTCGGAGATTGGATAGGGGTAAATGACAATTATGTCATTGGGTTGATCTCTGAAAGTTATCGTGGGATGGAATCCCTTTGAGAAACGATAAAGTTATGTTACTCTCACCACGGGATAGGTGGATACCTTTGATTTAAGTGGAGGAGAAGTCCATGATTAATGTCACCCCAAACGTAAGTCAGAATTAGCAACAAAAGTCTCTGCCTTGAAAACTTATGGCTTCATCTTGAAGATAATCATTAACTAAAGTTTTAAAAGCCAAGATAGTTGTACCATTAAGAAGGGTGATCATATGATATTGTATATAGACAGACGTGTTTAAAGTTTGAGAAAATCAGTAAGTGACTGGATTGTGTCGTTCTAAGAGGCTGAGAATTTGTTTTGTGATAAGAATTAGGACGATTCAGTGCCTGAGGTTTCCGAGAGTAATCCTTGCCGGAGGGAACAACTTCTGGATGAAAGAATACGTGAGATTATGAGACCGTGAGGATCATCAAATTTCGAGGACGAAATTTTTATAAGTGGGGGAGATTGTGATGACCCAGATTCTTAAACATAGAAAGTTCTAGTCATCGAGTCAAAATAATCAAAGGATCGAAGAAAAACTAAAGGTTATCCGGTCAACTGCGTTGACCAAAAAATATAATAAGAAGTTCCAAACCGGCCCTAGAGCATTAAGGCCGGAGTGCATTGTGTGAAGTGAGGCCGAAGTGGCCTGACGACCGGAGTGGCCTTTGTGTGAGGAAAAAGAAGTCCATCTTCTCTTAGCGTAAAAGAAGTCTGTCCTCCCTTAGTGTAAAAGCAGTCCGGCCTTTCACTTAAGCTAAAATCAAATCCGGCCTGGTGTGTTAGTAAAACCGGAGTAGAATTATGGGTGCAAGGAGAATAAAATCCGAAGTTTATGAAAAGGTGATGGACGGAGTGAATAATAAGAAGAAGTTGACCGGAATTGGAGATGTCGACTAGGTTCGAAGGAGTTGGCTGGATTTGAGGGTATTACGTTGACCGGCTTTAAGTAGGAAAGTTGATCGAATTCAAAGACATTGACCGGAGTGGAAGAGTTGACCGGATTTTAAGATGTTGACCGGAATTGAAGAGTCAACCGGCAGCATTGGCAATAAATAAGTAGCAGTTGGCCAGAATAAATTAAGACTTTAAGATTTAGTTAGAATTCAACAAGGCAGCGACCGAAAAGAGTAGCCAAACTAATCTAGTTACTCCACCTACCCTCTGAAGAGAAGTACGGAAGTAAGTTACCTACCCCACTTACTCCACCTAAAACCTCCTCTATAAATACTAGCAACAAGTGTTGAAGCGGGGTCAAAAAGACAAGCCGAAAGAAAGGAGTGAAGGAGAGAGCTCTAAGATGGTAAAAATCGACTGTCAGGCAAGGAGGGAAGAATTTTAAGTCAGCCCGTCAGGCAAGTGTACCTCGGACATTGTTTTTGGGTTCATGCTTTAAGAATATTGCAACTTACTTCGGAGGCTGCTTCTAAATTCATGCTTTAAGAATATTGCAAGTATACTCTGCTCTGTTTTGAAGTTCATGCTTTACTGCACGTATACTCGGTTTTAAAGTTCCTACTTTCTACATTAAATATCGACCTTCTGCATTGTAAAATGAACTTGGCTATGTGAAAATTGAACTCGGATTCCTATATATGTAAAATGAACTCGGTTTTCAACATATAAAATGAACTCCAGCCCTTAATATGAAAATGAGCTCCGGCTTTGTATAAGAAGATGTGCTCCAGCCTTAAATAAACTCAGGCCTTAACGTGAAATGAACTCCGGCTTTTGATAAAATGAGCTTCGGCCTTTGAAGAAAATAAGCTCCGTCCTCTAGCACTCCGTCCTTTTTGTTGGAAAAAGAACTCCGGCCCTAATGTGAAATGAACTCCGGCTTTTAATGAACTCCGTCTTTTGAGAGAATGAACTCCGTCCTTTGAGAAAACGAGCTTCGTCCTTCGAGAAAATAAGCTTTGTCCTCTGAGAAAATGAATTCCGTCCTTAAAATGAACTCTGGCCTTAATCTAGAAAGAACTTTGGCTTTTAAGTTAGTTCACTCCGGCCTTTATGAAAGAAAGAACTCTGGTTTTAAAGGAATTTACACTCAGGTTTTTAAGAAGGAATTTGCACCCTAGTTTTAAAGAAAAAACACTTCGGCTTCTGAGCACTCCGACTTTTTAGAAAAAGCACTCCGGCTTCTGAGCACTCCGACTTTTGAGAAAAAGAACTTCGGCTTTTTGTACTGAAAATGAATTCCAGCTCTCTACTTAAAATGAAACCGGCTCCCCTAACAAGAAAAGAGCTCCAGCCCTTCCTTGATAAAATCTAAATCGGCCCCAAGTATATTTTACGCCATGAAATCAAAACCGGCCTCAAGTATAATTTAAAATAGGCTTAAAGTATATGATTTCCGTTACAATTATTTGGGACCCGAGACTGACTACAGTCCAGGTAAGTTCTTGGGTAAGGCCTTAGAACTTACGGTGGTAATCGAGGATAGCTCTGTCCATGGAGCGATTCATGGTCCGCCCAGTCGTGAAGGGCGTTAAGCCAGGAGGAACACAGGCCGACCTTCGGGTGGCACACAATATAGATATCTCTCGAGATGAGATATATATGACATGATAGGCTGACCTTCGGGTAGCACACAATACAGATATCCCTCGAGATGGGATATATATGACATGATAGGCCGACCTTCGGGTGGCACACAGTACAGATATCCCTCGAGATGGGATATATATTACATGATAGGCCGACCTTCAGGTGGCACCCAGTACAGATATCCCTCGAGATAGGATATATATGACATGATAGGCCTTGGATTGTGTGGACTGAACACAATCTATCATCGATCATTCGCCCCTTCCGCTAGTAGGGTACACTGGCAGGGTCTGAAATTGTTAAGATATGTCACAGTAAAAGATGAAAATCTATTGTACAGTGAAAAGATGATAGAGTATCCTTTGATGAAAAGATGATAATGAATCGCATACAGTGAAAAGATGTCAGTGAACAGTATAGAGTATTGTTTTCAGTTTTACCATACATCAGTAAAGTTATTATTTTACAGTCTATAGCACGATTTATGAAGTATGAGATTTAATATCGTTATAGTATGTCTTTACTATTTTTCCAGATGATGTTTTAAACGTTCTGGTTCTGCATGATTATATGATCGTTTTGGCATAACCGTTTTACAGTTCATATGCATGTACCTTGCTGGACCTTGGCTCACTGTTTTATATTTTTCCCGCACAGATGAAGCTTTAGAGCTTGTGCCTGACGAGTTGGAGTGATTAGAGCTTGTTTGAAGGATTATTAAAGACCCCTGAAGCTTATTTTGGAGAAATATTATTGTAATGACTTGATGGACTTCTATGGTTAAACATTTTTGGCTATGTACTCGGAAATAAATATTTTGGAATGAATATGAATGTTTCCGCAAGTGTTAGAATAACTTTCGCTATACTTATGGTTAAAGGTATATGAGTTCTAGATGGCATCTATGATCCTGTGTTGCACCCAACTGGTTTAGTTTCGGTTTTCAATTGTGTTGCGAATGACGGAATCAAAAAAAAAAAAAAATTTGTTCCGTCACATGAGCCTCCTTTAAAATCTTCTCCTTCAATTCTCTATTGTCCGGTACACATAATCGGTCTCTAAACCTCTGCACTCCATCAGTCCGAACATTAAAATTACCTCGAGAATTTCTATTCAGATCACTTACAGTATCGACCTGGAACGGATCATTAACTTGTTTCTCCTTTACCTCATTAATTACCTCCGGTTAGATCTAAAGATAACATAGGAGCATCCTATTGCCCTGAGCATAACGTTGGAAATCAAATTATTTCAGATAATTTAACATTTCTATCTACTTAACTTGTGACTGAGCCACATAACCTAATCGTCGGCTCAATGCATCCGCAACTACATTAGCCTTCCCTGGCTTATACTGTATTTCACAGTCATAGTCTTTCAAGAAATCGAGTAATCTCCTTTGTCTCATATTAAGTTCCTTTTGTGAAAACAGGTACTTCAAACTTTTGTGATCAGAATACATAATGAACTTTTCACCGTACAGGTAATATCTCTAAATTTTCAAAGCAAACACAACAGCAGCAACTTCCAGATCATGGGTAGGGTAATTCTTTTCATGCACCATCAATTGCCTAGACCCATACGCCACTACCTTACCATGCTGTATCAATACACATCCTAAACCCGCCTTAGAGGCATCACAGTACACCTCAAAGCCTCCTGAAACCTTTGGAATAATCAATACTAGAGCGGTAATCAAGCGATCCTTTTGCTCCTGAAAACTCGGATCACATTCTTCAATCCACTCAAATTTAGTCTCCTTCTTCAACATTTGAGTTAGAGGCATAGCAATCTGTGAGAAATTCTCTACAAAATGCCTGTAATAACCTTCCATGCCTAAAAAAGCTGCTAACATTAGTCATAGAAGTCGGCCAACTCTAGTTTGTAACAGCCTCCACCTTCTTTGAATCCACAAAAATACCACCATTAGAAATTATATGCCCCAAAAATATCACCTTCTTTAGGCAAAATTCACATTTACTCAACTTAGCATACAATCATCCTTGCAATTAATCAAATAAATTATCAATACGTGGTAGCGGATACTTATTCTTAATCATGATTTTATTCAACTCACGATAGTCAACAGATAGCCACAAAGACCCCTCTTTCTTCCTTACAAATAATAGTCTAATAGTTCCTATAATTGTAACTTTAACTTTAATTCAGCCGGAGCCATACGATAAGGAGTCTTAGAAATTAGATTAACATCGGGAATGTTAGCAATTTTAAACTCAACTTCTTAGTGTAGAGGCAATCTAGGTAACTCTTCCGAAAATACATCTTTGAAATCACAAACAACTAGGATGCCCTTAATTGGCACACTATGACTCCCGATAGTGCAGGCATATATCAGGTAAGCTTTACACGCACTTTTCATAAATGCTTAGCATGTAAAGTAGAAATTAACACAGGCACCTCATTCTTCCTAATGCCTTAAAAGAAAAATGATTCCATCCCAGGAATATCAAAACAAATCCTCTTTAGAAAATAATCAATACTGGTATGGTATTTAGCTAACTAGTCCATCCCCAGAATCACATTAAAATCTCCCATGTTCAATAACACCAAATCCATAGTCAAATATTTTCCATTCACCTCAACCACACATCCAGGATACACAACATCAGTAATCATAGGGGATCTAGTGAGAGTTAACACAGATAATTCATAACCAAAAATACATGAGGCAGATACAATGCAGCATACAAACTATGGAGAAATAAAAGAGTAGATTGACCCCGAATCAAACAATATAGATGCAAGAACTCCACAAATAGAAAGGGTACCTTCCACGATGTTTGGGGATGCCTCCAAATCGTTAATAGTCACTGCGAAGGTTTTAGCAAAAACGGTAGGCTTTATTCCTTCTAGTCTCGGAGGTATGGAACATTCTTTCACCATGTGGCCCTACTGTTTACATCTAAAGCACACTCCCGATACTTTGCAACTCGCTTGCCCTGAATGTTTTCTACCACAGAAAGTGCACTCAGCGGCTGATGCTCTAGAACCAGTCACTGATTGAGTCGAAACGATGCTCTTCCCCTTATCAGCTGTCCTAGCCTTCTTGAATGGTCCAAAGGGTCCCACATTTGATCAAACACTAAATCTTGCTTGGCTAGCAGTCCTCTTTGCATAAAATCTCTATGTCATTACTTCCTTCTCGTAAATCACTGTCCTATCAAGAATTTCTGCATAAGTCTGGAGTTTCAAGATCGACAATGATATCCTAATGTCGTCCCGCAATCCTTGTCGGAACTTTTTTGCCTTTCTCAGCTCACCTTTATGTAGAAGGGTGCAAAATGGGATAACTCAGTAAATCTGGTATTATACTCTATCACGGTCATATTTTCTTACCTCATCCTCATAAACTCCTACTCCTTCTAATCTTGGAGGCTAGATGGAAAATATTTTTCTGTAAAAGTATCCTCAACCAGCTTCCACATTATGTCATCGTCGGGCAAGATCAATCAAACAAAATAGGCTTAAGAGAAGAACCACTTTTCTTCTTCTTATATATCCTATCGTACACATTGTAATATAACCCTGCCTAACGCCCTCTTTCTCATACTCCACCAACTATCTGCTTCACCTTCCAGCTTATATAATGCGAAGGTGACCTTCTCCTAATCGGTGCACCTAATCACAGTGAATATCTTCTTCATCCTCTTAAGTCACATATCCGCTTTTGCCGGATTAGGCTTACCCAAGAATCCTGATGCTCACTCTGTTGTAAATCTATCATAAGTTGTCAGACCCAGATGTGGCAGAGCTGGCTCGGGTGCAAGGACCAAAGTCATATGCCTCTGTTCAATAGATTTCACTACATTCATCATTCTCTCCTACATATCCACATATGCAACCTCCCGATCATGGGGAGTATTGGCACCACTGCGGTTATTTCTTCTATTCCTTCCACTGGCCATCCAATAATTAAGGTAAACATAACATTGTAACCTCAAAAAATTAGTTAAAGGAAGAGATATTTAATAATTTAATGAAATTTAAACCTAGCCTAACGATTAATTCCTAAAAGTCCTAGTTGCCTTAGCTACCCTGACTTATTCTCATAGAAATTCAGTATAGAAATTCAAGCCCATGCTTCTGCTTTTTGATCGATCAATTTCTAAGGCATCTCATTTCTTTGATACCAATTGTGACAGAACAGTTTTTTTTGTCATCGGGTAATTCCGTTAAGAATAGAAACAAGAACCTAAGCCCAATTAATTACTTAAAGTTTTAAGGAAAAAATGGACGGAGTTTCTCCTAAAATTTGGCTAGACAGGATTTACAAAACCTACTTATAACCTGCAGATATACAGTATAACATCATAGACCCTATCCATAATAATCTCATCATAAACACAGGATCACAGATGTCGTACAACTCTCTATAGATTACAATTCACATTTCCTATCTACTATACCAACAGTTCAAAAGTGAAATGCCATTTAGGACTGGTGTAGAACATCCAAAAAATATATAGCGGAAGCAGAACTATTAACCTACAGAAGCATAGTTTCAAGTTTCATCACATACATCACATGCACTTCTCTATATTAAATCCATATATATATAATCCGTATACAAAACCATATATCAAAGTCATGTCTTTAAAATTTAGTTGCCTCTTTTCTAGGTTTTCCAAAACTCTTCAAATCCCCAAAAGTCTTCAAGTAAGCTTTAGGTCAACCCTCCACATTCGGTACAAGCACTATAGTCTTATCTAGAGGGGGGAAAATACTTAAATAGTGAGTTGAAACCCAATAAGGTACATGCAGGCATGTAGTAAATTCTATTATGCAGAACAGTTATGTGATCTTCCCGAAACATGAAAAGCATTCGGGGTCAGGATAGTGCAAGGAAACAAAAAAAATTATAGATTGATATTAAATTGAGTTTTGAAAATCAAAAGTCAGTAAAACATGCTTCTGTGCAGAACGTAAGTGCAGGTGAATAGTTAACATGAAAATATTCTTTCATAGTGGCAGTAGAAAATACATGAAAGCAGAGAAAACTCAATACAACGAAGTTAAGTATTGAAAACCATAAGTCAGTAAACATAATTCAAAAATCAGAAATTAGTACTAAAATTGTGAATCATAAAGAAATCCACTTTTTCATCAATATGGACCTGACCAGTAGACCCCACTAGCAAAGGAGGCAAATAATCGAGGATAGATTGTATTCACTCAACATAATCAAAGGCCAGTATCAATCGTCCCTTCTTGTGGGATATCTTGTCTCATGGGATTTGATACAATATTGCCAGCCAGTACAGTATCTACCCTCTAGGTTAATGTCCTCAAGAAGGGCAGACCATATATAACTCTATGGACAGAGTTATCATTGATTACCACCGTAACGTTCTTGGGTATCCTGGAGAACCTAACGTGACAGTATATCAATCTTGGGTCATAATTAACAGTGTCAGAAATATTTTCCTTAACTTATAATAGTACAGTTCTAAAAAATTAGTCAGAAACATTTTAGTTAACCCTTCAGTTTTGCTTCAGAAGTCCACAATGATTTATCAGTATAAGTATTTTCGTACCTAGGATTTAGCCAAATTTGTCGGACGATAAATGGACACCGAATACATGTATTTTCATGAAATCAGAGGTATAAACGGTAGTACATACAAGTAAACTTAAAATATGACCGATTAATCGGGAGAAACAGGTATTATTTACAGTAAATATGTAGAATCATGTATTTAAAGTATAAACACATTTTTAGAGATATAGAAAAACAATAAAAATAAAAAATAGCATCCGAGATACACTTGCCTGAGCTCGCTCTACAGTTACCGTGACTCGAATTTGGACAAGACGGTAGATTTTTCCTTTTTTTTCTCTTCCCTCTCCTTTCTCTCTTCTCTCCTTCCCGTTTTGCCATGGTGCTGCTGGAGAAAAAGAACCCCAAAATCCATAAATTTCCCATTTAAAATGCAGGAGAGAGGGGTGATGTGCGAGACATGTAACCACCGGTTGAACGCCGATCGAGCCACATAACTTGAAACTATTCCACATAACCCAATCGTCAGCTCAATGCATCCACATCTACATTACCCTTCCCTGGCTTATACTGTATTTCACAGTCATAGCCTTTCAAGAAATCTGTTGGACGATAGACGGACACCGAACACATGTATTTTCATGAAATCAAAGGTATAAACAGTAGTACAAACAAGTAATGTGAGATCCCAACTTCAAAAGAAAACTTAAAATCAGAATAAAGTATTAAAACCAAGAGTATGATGAACTCCGGAGGCCGAAGTGGCCTTATGCCACTTAAAACTGGAGTAGTTTGTGCCACAGAAGGCCGAACTGCTTGAAGTCTAGAATAGATAGAGTTGACCGAAACTTGTAAAGTTGACCGGCTTGAGTAAGGGTTGACCAAAAATTAGGATGTTAATCGGATGTTGACCAGCGTCAAAATATTGATCAACCCAAAGAGTTGACCGGCCCTAAGAAAGGTTGACCGGTCTTGAATAAAATAAGTGAAACGATTGTTGACTTTGAGCACTACCAAAGACTTGACTGGAATAAATTAAGGGCAACTAAAGACAATGACCAACTTTACTAATTAGTTAGAACCCAACTAGACCCTAACTAAATGAAGTGAACCACCTCGTTGGCCGTCTGTGAAGAAGTACCAAAGTAAATAGCTTAGACTACTTACTCCCACCTAACGTCTGATAAGAGGTACAAGGTAGATATCTTACGCCCACTTACTCCACCTAACCCCTCCTCTATATATACTCAGCTTCGATCAAGGAAGCTGGCACGAGCAACCAGCAAGAAGAATAGTAAGGAGTAGAGAAAGAGAGAAAGCTTCCAATCTATAAGGGTGGGCGAATAACTATCACGCAAGTATACCCCCTACTTTTAATTTCATGGTTTAATGCAAATGTATACTCTATTTTTAACTTCAGAATATTGCAAGTGTACTTCGGATGATCATTCTTAAGTTCGTTGCAAGTGTGCCCAGTTTTTAAAGCTCATACTTTGTAAATATACTTCTATCTCCAAAGTTTCAGCTTTAAAAACTGCCAGTTTTCCCTCCCGATTAAGGTTAAATGCATGCCATTTTAATTACTGTTTAATGAGCTGTATTGAATTCATGCTTTCTACCTTCTGTTTCCTACTTTCTGCTAAACTCATATTAAAACTGGAGTACATGAAAATGAGGATGTAGACCAACTTGTATGTCACTTGCACTACCCAAATTTTGAAACCGGCCTTGATTGGTAAAATAATTGAAACCGGCCTTATAATATAATTTGAAATTGGCCCAAGTAAATATCGAAACCGACCTTGCAAGTGATTTGAAACCGGCATTGCATATTGATTTGAAACTGGCCAAGAATAATTGAAATCGGCCTTAACCAAAACCGGCATTTGTATTGTAATTTTTGAAATTGGCCTTGTATTATAATTGAAACCGGCCAGGCATATTAATTTGAAACCGGCCTTGCATATAAATTTGAAACCGTCCAAGAATAATTGAAATCGGCCTTATATTTATAATTTTGAAATTGGCCAAGAATAATTAAAATCGGCTTTGTATTACAATTGAAACCGACATTTACGCGGTGATTTCGAAATCGGCCATGTATCATAATTTTAAAACCACCATTTGCATTGTGATTTCAAAATCGGTTTTGTATCGTATTTTGAAACCAGCATTTATGCGGTGATTTTGAAACCGGCCTTGTATCATAATTTTAAAATCGGCATTTACAATGTGATTTTTGAAACCGGCCCTGTGTTATAATTGAAACCGGCCTTGTATTATAATTTGAAATCGGCATCTGTACTAAAACTTTGAAACCGGCTTGTGATGAACAAAGAAAATGTGAATCGACTTTATGATAAAACAAATAAGTTCGGACCTTGGTATTGGGAGACAAGGTTCTCCGACACGCCTTAGGACCTTAAGGTGATAATCGAGGATAACCAAAGTGAGAGCCATCCACGGGGCTTTGTATAAGGAGGTAGTGAGAGCCGTCCTCGGAGCTTTGTACAATGAGGAAGTGAGAGCCGTCCTTGGGGCTTTGTACAATGAGGTATTGCCGTGATTGTGAGGAAATGTGTACAATCTATCCTCGATTAAAGCCCCTTTCCACTAAGCAATAAATAAAAGAAGCTAAATTGTGACCGGCCTTAATATTATCTGTTCCGACTTTCTGATTAGCTTTTGTATAATCCGGTCGAAAGCTACCGTATGATATATATATATATGACGCATGATTTCCTGCATTTACCATTCTAAGTGTTCTGCTTGATTCCGGCCAAATGATATTCTGTGTATGTATCTATAACTGTTGACAGCACAAACGTTTTATGAAAAATCTGCATGTACCTTGTTGAGCTCCGACTCACTGTTTTCTGTTTCCCCCCTCAGATGAAAATTTAGAACTCGTGCCTGACGAGACGGAGTAACTAGAGCCTATCTGAAGGGTTTGTAAGGATTCAGAAGCACCTTTTGGACGATCACCACGAAGAAGCAATTAGCGTAATAATTTGTTAGACTCGATAAACTTTTGTGATTAGACGTTCATGGCTATATGTATTCGAAAATGATTTATGCGAATGAATGTAAACGCTTCTGTTGGATAATAGATTGACTTCCGCTTTATGTATGAGTCTTAGACGACATCTGTGATCCTGTGATTTGAAAGGCATGATTGGCCTGAACCTAGCCACCGAAACTTGGTGTTAGTTCCTGGAGATTGATGGCGGATTGTAAAAAAAAAAAAATATTCGTTCCGTCACAATTGGTATCAGAGAGATGAGATGCCTTAGGAATTGATCAATCAAGATACGGAAGCATAGGTTTGAATCTTCATACTGAATCTCTGAAAGAAGTAAGCCAAGGATAACTTAGGCAATTGGAGTCCTTATGAAACTTGGCTTCTAGACTAAGTACAATTCTATTGGGATTGAAGGATACTTCCTTTTTTCTGAGATCAAAATATTGTGCCTGTCTTGATTTTAGGATGGCTAGTGGAAGAGGAAGAAGAAATAGCCGTAATACACCTTATGACTGGGAGGCCGCTTACATAGACTTATTGGAAAGAATGACCACCGTGGTAGAATCCGTCGATCATAGGCACATGGCTCAGTTCCTACGATTGAGCCAGCTCCGGCCATCCTAGCTCCAACCACGTATGATCGATTCATAGTGGAGCGGGCGCTGGACTTTTTGGGAAAACCCAATCTAGCAGAAGTTGATAGATGGCTTAAGAGGATGAAGAAAATATTTGCAGTAATTGGGTGTACGGACTAGGAGATGGTCACCTTCGTCGTGTATAAATTAGAAGGCGAAGTAGACAGCTGGTGGGACATGAGGAAGAGGACCCTAGGAATGCTCGATAGGATGATCACTTAGGTTACGTTTGAGGAAGCTTTTCTGGAGAAATACTTTCCAACTAGTCTCCGAGACCAAAAAGAGATGGAGTTTATGCGACTAAGGCAAGGAAGCATGACTGTGACTGAGTATGATGCTAAGTTTACCAAGCTGTCCTGATTCTCACCTTTCTATATGGAAGACGAATTAAGGAAGGCGAAGAAGTTTCAGCAAGGATTGCAGGATGATATTAGGAAATAGCGAACCACGTTAAAGCTTTAGACATATGCTGATATATTGGACCGAGAGGTCCTTTACAAACAAGAGGTGGAGATAGAGAATTCTACGTGAAGAGGGTAGCTAGCCAGGGAGGTGTTAGTGGCGGATCTGCTGGGAGATCTTTTGGGTCATCCAAAAAGACGTGGATGATTGAGAAGGGAAAGGGTGTTGTGCCGACTCAATCAATGGCTGATTCTCGGACTTCGGTTGCACACTGCTCGTCTTGTGGAAAGCTACATCCGGTGCAAGTGTGCCGCCGAGCAACGGGAGCATGTTTCAGATGCGAACAGCACAGCCACTTGATCAAAGATTGCCCGAAACTAGAAGAGGGAAAGCCTACCGTTTCGGCTAAGGCATTTGTAGTAGCTATTCAGGAGCCAGAGGTATCGCCGAATGTCGTGGAAGGTACTCTTCCTGTTTGTGGCATTCCTGCATCTATCTTGTTTGACTCTGGGTCTACCCACTCTTTTGTTTGTCCACAGTTTACATGTCATATTGTTACTGCTCCTTGCATATTGAATTATGAATTATCAGTATGTACCCTTACTAGATTCCCCGTAGTCACTGATATTATATATCCTGGATGCGTGATAAAAGTAGACGGGAGATGTTTGGTTGTGGATTCGGTGTTACTAAACATGGGAGGTTTTGACATGATCTTAGGGATGGATTGGCTGGCTGAAAACCATGCCACCATTGATTGTCTTGGGAAGAAGGTTTATTTTAGTATACTTGGAAAGGAAACCTTTTTCTTCCAAGGAATTAAGAAAAAGGAGATGCCAGTAATGATCTCGGCTTTATATGCTAAACATCTAGTAAAAAGTGGATGTAAGGCTTACTTGGCTTATGCCTGCACAGCTGGGAGTCATGAGATGCCGGCTAAGGACATCCACGTCTTCCGCGATTTTAAGGATGTATTTTCTGAGGAATTGCCTGGATTGACCCCACATAGGGAGATTGAGTTTGAGATTTCTATCGTTCCCAGCCCAGTTTCTAAAGCCCCCTATAGAATGGCTCCGGCTGGGTTGAAGGAATTAAGGTTGCAATTGCAGGAGCTGTTGGAGAAAAGCTTTATTAGGCTAAGTGTGTCTCCTTGGGGAGCACCAGTTTTGTTTGTGAGAAAGAAAGATGGGCCATTGCGGCTATGTGTTATTTATCGTGAGTTAAACAAAGTCACGATCAAGAACAAATATCCTCTGCTGCGTATTGATGATTTGTTTGATCAATTGCAAGGGTCCTAGTTGTTCTTGAAGATCGATTTGAGGTCTGGTTATCATCAATTGAGGATTAAGCCAGAAGATGTGGCCAAAACTACCTTTCGAACGAGATACGGCCACTACGAGTTCCTTGGTAAGCCCTTTGGACTTACAAATGCCCCTGTTGCCTTTATGGACCTAATGAATAGAGTATTTAGGCAATATCTGAATAAATTTTTGGTGGTTTTTATCGATGATATTTTAATCTAGTCTAAGGACTATAAGGAGCACGAAACCCATTTGAGGATAGTACTCCAAGTGCTGCGTGAAAAGAAGTTATATGCTAAGTTAGGGAAATGTGAGTTCTGGCTAGAAAAAGTAATGTTCTTGGGTCATGTGATTTCTGGTAGTGGTATCTCTATAGATCCAAAGAAAGTAGAAGCTGTTACTAATTGGACTAAGCAAACTTCTGTAACAAATACTAGAAGCTTTCTAGGCATGGCAGGTTACTACCGGCGGCTTGTGAAAAACTTTTTGCAAATCGCTATGCCCCTGACGCGATTGTTGAAAAAGAAAGTAAAATTTGAATGGACTAAGGAGTGTGATCAGAGTTTTCAGGAGCTGAAGGATCGCCTGACTACTGCTCCAGTATTGGTGATTCCAGAAGGATTAGGAGGATATGAGGTGTATTGTGATGCCTCCAAAGTAGGCTTGGGATGTGTACTAATGTAGCACGGTAAAGTTGTGGCTTATGGATCTAGGAAACTGAAAGTGTATGAGAAGAATTATCCTACTTATGACCTCGAGCTTGCTGTTGTTGCTTTTGCTTTAAAAATTTGGAGACATTATCTGTATGGTGAAAGGTTCCTTGTATATTCGGATCACAAAAGTTTGAAGTATCTGTTTTCGCAAAAGGAACTTAACATGAGACAAAGGAGATGGCTTGATTTCTTGAAAGATTATGACTGTGAAATACAGTATAAGACAGGAAAGGCCAACATAGTTGCGGACGCATTGAGTCGTCGATTGGGTTATGTGGCACACTTGCAGGTCAAGCAAATGGAGATGTTGGATTACTTGAAACAATGTGATATCCAACGTTAAGCTAAAGGTGATAGAATACTTATGTCGTACTTTCAGATACAACCGGAAGTAGTAAGTGAAATTAAAGAGAAGAAGGTGGACGATCCATTCCTTATGGATATTGTTAGTGATCTGAGTAAGGAGTCTCGAGCTGATTTTAATGTCTAGACTGATGGTGTGTTGTGGTTTAGGGACCGATTATGTGTACGGATGATAGATGGTTGAAGGAGAAGATTTTGAAGGAGACTCACCGGTCCCGGTATACAATCCACCCGGGGACGAATAAAATGTATCAGAATCTGAAGAAAACCTTATTGTGGAGGAATATGAAGAGAGATATCATGGTTTATGTGGAGAGATGCCTGGTATGTCAGCAACTAAAGGTTGAGAGGAGGAAGCCTTCTGGATTGTTACAGCCGATGCCAATTCCGAGCTGGAAATGGGAGGACATTGCCCTGGATTTTGTATCGGGTTTACTAAGGACTCCTAGAAATTATGATGCCGTTTGGATTATAGTTGACCGACTGAGAAAGTCAACCCACTTCTTGGCAATCAAAATGATGTATTCACATGATAGATTGGCTCAACTGTATGTGAACGAGATTGTGAGACTACATGGAATTCCTGCCTCCTTGTATCTAATAGTGACCCCCGTTTTGTCTCAAAGTTTTGGAAGAGTTTGTATAAGAAAATGGGGACTGAATTGAAATTAAGTACTGCTTACCACCCTCAAACAGATGTCCAGTCTGAGCATACATCCAGATTCTTGAGAATATGTTGAGGGCTTCGGTATTAGAAATGAAAGGAACTTGGAAAACCTACCTGGCACTAGCAGAATTTGCTTATAATAGCAGTTTTCAGTCTAGTATCAGTATGGCACCTTTCGAGGCACTGTATGGAAGGAAGTGCAGGTTGCCAATTCACTGGGAGGAGACTGAAGATAAAAGAATTTTGAGTCCTGAAATCGTAAAAGAAATGGCTAAGAAAATCGAACTGATCCATGGAAACTTGAAGGTTGCTCAAAACAGACAAAAAAGTTATGCAGATAGAAGGAGAAAAGAATTAATCTTTGAGATAGGAGATTTTGTCTTTCTAAAGGTCTCGCCGTCCAAAGGAACATCAAGGTTCGAAATGAAAGGAAAATTGAAACCACGATTTGTTGGCCCTTTTGAGATTTTAGAAAAGATCGAAGAAGTGGCATACAGATTAGCACTACAACCAAGTTTGACGGAAGTGCATGACGTGTTCCATGTATTCATACTCCCAAGTATGTCTATGACCCCACTCACGTGATTGAACTCGAACCCTTGGAAATCAACAAAGATCTATCCTATATCGATGAGCCACTACAAATTCTCAACCGGAAGGAGCAAAGGCTACGAACGAAGACGGTTCATCTAGTAATGGTGCTACGGAAGAATCACTCACCTGAAGAAGCTACCTGGGAAGGAGAGGAAGAAATTCGAAGCAATCATCCACACTTGTTTGTTTAAGGTATGTAACCCCATCTAAATTTTGAGGATGAAATTTTTTTTAGTAGGGGAGAATTTTGAGATCCTAACTTCAAAAGAAAACTTAAAATCAGAATAAAGTATTAAAACCAAGAGTATGATGAACTTCGAAGGCCGGAGTGGCCTTATGCCACTTAAAATAGAGTAGTCTGTGCCAGAGAAGGCCAAACTGCTTGAAGTCCGGAATAGATAAAGTTGACCGAAATTTGTAAGGTTAACCGGCTTGAGTAAGGGTTGACCAAAAATTTTGATCTTGACCGGATGTTGACCAGCGTCAAAATGTTGATCAACCCAAAGAGCCGACGGGCCCTAAGAAAGGTTGACCGGCCTTGAATAAAAGAAGTGAAACGATGGCCGAGCCTAAGCACTGACCAAAGACTTAACCGGAATAAATTAAGGGCAACTAAAGGCAATGTCCAACTTTACTAATTAGTTAAAACCCAACTAAACTCTAACTAAATGAAGTAAGTGAACCACCTCGTTGGCCGTCTAAGAAGAAGTACCAAAGTAAGTAGCTTAGACTACTTACTCCCACCTAACATCTAAGAAGAAGTACGAGGTAGATAGTTTACCCCCACTTACTCCACCTAACCCCTCCTCTATATATACTCAACTTCGATCAAGGAAGCTGGCATGAGCAACCAGCAAGAAGAACAGTAAGGAATAGAGAATGAGAGAAAGCTTCCAGTCTGTAAGAGTGGGCGAACGACTATCAGGCAAGTGTACCCCCTGCTTTTAAGTTCATGGTTTAATGCAAATGTACACTTTGTTTTTAATTTCAGAATATTGTAAGTGTACTTCGGACAATCATTCTTAAGTTCGTTGCAAGTATGCCCAGTTTTTAAAGTTCATGCTTTGCAAATATACTTCCGTCACGAAAGTTCCAGCTTTAAAAACTGCCAGTTTCCTCTCCCGATTTAGGTTAAATGCATGCCATTTTAATTACTATTTAATGAGCTGTATTGAATTCATGCTTTCTGCCATCTGTCTCCTACTTTTTGCTAAACTCATGTTTAAACTGGAGTACATGAAAATGAGGAAGTAGACAGGTTTGTATGTCACTTGCATTACCCAAATTTTAAAATCGGCCTTGATTGGTAAAATAATTGAAACCGGCCTTGTAATATAATTTGAAATCGGCCTAAGTAAATATCGAAACAGGCCTTGCACGTGATTTGAAATCGGCCTTGCATATTGATTTGAAATCGGCCTTGCATATTGATTTGAAATCGGCCTTGCATATTGATTTGAAACCGGCCAAGAATAATTGAAATCGGCCTTAACCGAAACCGACATTTGTATCATGATTTTGAAACCGACATTTGCATTGTAATTTTTGAAACCGGCATTGTATTACAATTGAAACTGGCCTATCATATTAATTTGAAATCGGCCTTGCATATTAATTTGAAACCGGCCAAGAATAATTGAAATCAGCCTTGTATTTATAATTTTGAAACCGGCCAAGAATAGTTAAAATCAACTTTGTATTACAATTGAAAGCGGCATTTACGCGGTGATTTCGAAACAGGCCTTGTATCATAATTTTGAAACCGGCATTTGCATTGTGATTTAGAAACCGGCTTTGTATCATATCTTGAAACCGGCATTTACGCGGTGATTTCGAAACCTGTCTTGTATCATAATTTTGAAATTGGCATTTGCATTGTGATTTTTGAAACCGGCCTTGTGTTATAATTGAAACCGGCCTTGTATTATGATTTGAAACCGGCATCTGTACTGAAACTTTGAAACCAGCTTGTGATATGAACAAAGAAAATGTGAATCGTCTTTATGATAAAATAAATAAGTTCAGACCTTAGTATTAGGAGACAAGGTTCTTCGGCGTGCCTTAGGACCTTACGGTTATAATCGAGGATAACCAAAGTGAGAGCCGTCCTCAGGGTTTTGTACAATGAGGTAGTGAGAGCCGTCCTCTGGGCTTTGTATAAGGAGGAAGTGAGAGCCGTCCTCGGGGCTTTGTACAAGGAGGTACTGCCGCGATTGTGAGGAGATATGCACAATCTATCCTCGATTAAAGCCCCCTTCTGTTAAGCAATAAACGAAAGAAGCTAAATTGTGACTGGCCTTAATATTATCTATTCCGACTTTCTGATTAGCTTTTGTATAATCCGGCCAAAAGCTATCGTATGATATATATATATATGACGCATGATTTCCTGCATTTACCGCTCAAAGTGTTCTGCATGATTCCGGCCAAATGATATTCTGTGTATGTATCTGTAACTGTTGACGGCACGAACGTTTTATGGAAAATCTGCATGTACCTTGTTGAACTCCAGCTCACTGTTTTCTTTTTCCCCCCCTCAGATGGAAATTTAGAACTTGTGCCTAACGAGATGGAGTGACTAGAGCCTATCTGAAGGGTTTGTAAGGATTCAGAAGCACCTTTTGGATGATCGCCACGAAGAAGCAATTAGTGTAATAATTTGTTAGACACGATAAACTTTTGTGATTAGACGTTCATGGCTATATGTATTCAGAAATGAATTATGGGAATGAATGTAAATGCTTATGTTGGATAATAGATTGACTTTCACTTTGTGTATGAGTCTTAGATGGCATCTGTGATCCTATGATTGGAAATGCACGATTGGCCTGGACCTAGCCACCAAAACTTGGCGTCAGTTCTGGGAGATTGATGGCAGATTGCAAAAAAGAAAAATATCCGTTCTGTCATAAGTAAACTTAAAATCTAACCGATTAATCGGGAGAAACAGGTGTTATTTATAGTAAATATGGAGAACCATGTATTTAAAGCATAAATACACTTTTAGAGATACAGAAAAGCCATAAAAATAGAAAATAGCGTCTGAGGTATATTTGCCTGTGCTCGCTCTATAGTTACTGTGACTCGGATCAGGACTGGATGGTAGATTTTTCCTTTCCTTTCCCTTCCCCCTGCTTCCTCTCTTCTCTCTTTCCCATTAGGACATCGAGCTGCTGGGAAAAAAGAACCCCAAAATCCCTAATTTTTCCATTTAAAACGCAAGAGAGAGGGGTCACGTGCGGGACATGTGACCACCACTCAAGCGCCGGTCGAATGGTCACTTGAGTAAATATGCGCTTGAGCTGTGCTCGAGCGCCCAGTTTGTGACGACCCGACTTTTATTACCATCAAACGCCGTCGTCAAATCTAAATCATATAATTTATGATAAGGATAAATAGGTGAACATAAAAATTTTTCTTTCCTTCATTCAAATCTGAGATGCATTCTAAAGATTTATAATTTCATAAATCCCAGAGTATCACGAAAACATACTAACATTCATAAGCAGCGGAATAAACTTTACAAGTTTCCTCAAAAACAAAATAAACAAAGCTCCCAAAAATCTGCTCCAGCCAGCTTAAACATTCAGCTACACCATAGGATTCTACTCAACTTCATCCTCCATAAGCTTGTCATCTGAAAAGTTACAAGAATGAGCTTACAAAACCCAGCACGATACTCACATGCAGAAAACATAAGCATACATATAATTTAATCAAAATATAGATTCATAATATAGCATAAGAAAAATCATCATATCATTTCTTCTTTAGTTCATATTCTTTCATCTTGTCTTCAAAAAAATTCATCGAAATCATTCAGAATTCATATCATCTTTAGGGACCGGACGGGAGTGGACAACATCGAGGACGGCTCGTGCGCTACCCCACAACCTAAAGTCGTATCCCCTCATTATGCTCCCCGGGGCGGGAGGTAATGCCTTTAACCCGGCATACGGGGCCATAGTCTATAGTTCTTATGCCACCAAAAGGTCCCCTCCCGTGGCCCAGGAGGCATCCTCGAGTGTCACTCCAATATCCTTCATCCATCTTTAACAGCAAGTTTAATGGAAACTCGGTTCTTGGTTCGTGTTCTTTAATGGCCAATCATCATAAATCAAAAGTCGGAAGAGTTTCACTTGTTGTCCATAATACATGCATTTTCCTTGTTCTTTTAGCTTTTGTTCTTTAACTTCAACATTTGAAATCCATATTTCCTTTTTTACCAAAAATCAGAGTTCATCTTTCAAAAATCCGAAGTTCAATATCCAAAATTCTTTTTCAATAAAAAGGACAGAGTCTTGTTCATCAAATTTCCGGAGTTCTTTTCAAACAGAAGGTCATAGTTCGAAAAGCCGAAGTTCTTTTATTATTGCCGGAGTTCTTTTCTTACAAAGCCGGAGTTCGTTTCTTCAGTCAAAGTCGGAGTTCTTTTCTGAAATCCAAAGATCATCAAAATCGGAGTTCGTTTTCTTATAAAATCCGAAGCTCTAAATTCCGGAGTTCAAATTCCACAGACACATGGCCGGTTTCAAATTTAAATTAGAGCTGTTTTCCATTTCAAGTGCTCATGGCCGGTTTCATTGTTATCACAAAGGGGCCGATTTCAATTTTAACACAAAGAAGCCGATTTCGATTTTAATACAAAGAATGGCTGATCTCGATTTTAACATGAAGAAAGCCGATTTCGATTTTAACATGAAGAAAGCCGATCTCGATTTTAACATAAAGAAAGCCGATTTTGATTTTAACATGAAGAAAGCCGATCTCGATTTTAACATAAAGAAAGCCGATTTCGATTTTAACATGAAGAAATCCGATCTCGATTTTAACATGAAGAAAGCCGATCTCGATTTTAACATGAAGAAAGCCGATTTCAATTTTAACACGGCAAAATCGAAGCATCAAAGGCCGGAGTTCTTTTTCATAGCTAGACAGAGTGCTTTTCTTTTTAAAATTCGGAGCTCTAAAATCTGGAGTGTGTTTGTTTAAAATCCGAAGCTCTTAATCCGGAGTGTTTTCTGTTAAAGTCCGAAGTTCTTAAATTTAGAGTGCATTTTCCATTAAAATCCGAAGTTCTAAGTTCAAAGTGCTTTCTGTCAAAATCTAAAGTTCTTAAATCCAGGGTTTATTTACTATTAATCAAGGCTCTATTCCGAAGTTCATTTTTCAAAATGTTGGAGGTCTAAATCATTTTCTGTAAAATGCTGGAGGTCTTTTATCTCTTGACAGAACAGAATTCAATAGCAGAAATTCTTGTTTCACTTAAGGCCTAAAATTTCTTTCCGTAAACATGCATTTAGCAAAATTCATAACCATTGACAATTAATCATAAACAGATTAAATCTAACATCATGCGTAACAGAATTTCCATTAAATATGCATTTCAGAACGATAAGTCATAAAATAGCAAAAGCATACTTCATAAGAATATCATATACTTTCATAGTAACATAAATAAACATGAGTTTTAGAAATAGGGATGAGTATCTTGCCTGATTGCTTTTCTACCTTGCCTTAGCTTTCGGTCCCCTTCTTTACTGAAAGTTTCTAGTGGTGCCTTTTTCTGATGTTCTAAGTCCTTATTTATAGCCCTAGGTTTTGGTGGCCGTTATTTATAGCTCTGCATTTTTCAAAGAGGGTTATTCATGATTTACGTTTTCCAATACGTCTCGAAAATAGCTAAATTATTGATGGTCGCTCCTTCCCAATATTCTTCCTTATTTTCTGTGACCGGACTTCATTTCTTCCGGTCAACTATTGGTGTTGACCGGACCTCGCTCTTCTTTCCTTTCCATCCATTCATTTACGTTTTCCGGTCAACATTTTACGTTGACCGGATTACTCCCAATCTACTCCGTCTTTACAGACTGGACTTCATTTTCATTAAATCCGGACTTCTTTTTACTTCGAAAATTCAGAGTACTTCTTTTAAACAAATCCGGACATCTTCTCTTCAAAGAAATCCGAACTTCTTTTCTTCAAGAAAATCCGGACTTCTTTTCTTCAAAGAGATCCGAACTTCTTTTCCTCAAGGAAAATCCAGACTTCTGTTTCCTACGGAATCCGTACTTCATTTTATTAAGGAAATCCGGACTTCGTTTTATCAAGGAAATCCGGACTTCTTTTTCACCAATACAATCCGGACTTCTTGTTATCCCAGAAATCCGGAGTTCTTAAGGCCTAATTTGATTCCATCATAAGCTGATGTACTTTTCTTATTTTGTTTTTCGGTCAACTTGCGTTGACCAGATTTGATGATGGAAATTTTCCCTTGTTATCCGGACTTCCTTTTACCAAGGGAAGTCCGGACTTCTTTTCTCCTAGAAAATCCGGACTTGATTTTGGGTTTGGATTTTGTTCGAGGCCGGACCTCTTTGTTGTTCAAAAGAAGAACTCCTTTTTATTAAGTAGGGCCGAAGTTGATACACCCATTTGATTTTTGTCTTAGGGCAACCTCATTATAATTTCCGGTCAACTCGCGTTGACCAGACCCGATGACTAATTTTCTAGATTTTGAAATTTGGGTCGTTACAATCTCCCCCACTTATAGAAATTTCGTCTTCGAAATTTGACAATCCTCACAATTTCATAACCACAGATATTCTTTCCTATATCCAGACGTTATTCACTCAGACAAGGATTATTCTAGGAACACTCAAGCAATTGAATCCTCTTAAATCCTTATTGCAAAACAAATCTTTAGCTTAGAATGACTTAATCCAAACACTTTTTCAACTATTGATACAAGGAAGACCTTATAAGGATTCCCAAATTTTAAGAGCGACTTACAGAAATGCTGACTATTTTTCTAATTTAATATGATACTTCAAATGAATCCAATAAACTTTCATTTCAGTTCATCCCAAACCTCAAAAATTCGATCCTAGGGACATAATTTTTATTTTGAAATCCCTGAGTCATGGGTACATAAAGCTTACGTTGTGCTTTAAATAGTTTTATGATAGTAATTTTATGAAGACAATGCCAAATTCTCAGATCACTGCCCACTTCCGAGTTACAGCTATAACAATTACTCCAAGAGCCAACATAACTTTAAATCATTATCGAGCATTTTAAGATTCCTATGACATCCTATCACCCAATCACTTGGACTTACCCACGATTAATCTTTCATATCTCCTTATGAAACTTCAAAAACATACAAGTCCAAAGATTCACAGCATGTGATGCATACTTTCTCCAAGAACAGCGTATGTTCACCTGAGATATCATATAGTCATCCTTTCTAGTGGTACAAAAATTTGGCTTTTAAAACTTTAGGTAATGACTCTCTTTTAGTAATAAATCTTCAAAGCAGAGATTTTTAATTACTACTTCTGACTCACTAGTCATGAACTACTCCCCCACTGAAACAAAGGTATGACCTTGACATTCTTTAACAACATTATACCCCACGGTAAACTACCAGACTTATTTGATTTTCGAAATTATTTACAAATCTCTCTAAGTCAAACGTTTCACTTGACTTGCAGCCCTCCCAGAATACTTGTTGGATTATTTAATGACTTAGGTTAAGGCGACCATAAGTTTTCAAGATTCTAATCGGTCTTTCAAATAGCCATTACTTAAAATCTCATAAGTCCCAAAATTATGCTAACAACGAATTATAAGCCTAACAGGGCATTTCGTCCACAAAACTTGCATTTGTCATTTTTAAAATTCATGAACAATTTTATCAGTTTATCTTATTTTTCTCGAATGTTCTGGGGTATTTATAATGATACCAAAGCCTAACTTCCATGGCTCTTCAATGATTTCTGTCGACACAACCTCAATTTATTGGTCAATAGATAAGTCAACCTAATCTTCCTTCTATAATTATTCCCAAATAGTCACTCGGCCGAAGCCTCTTAATGACCACAAAATAATTTTAAGATTATATATTACTTAGTCTTAACTTAGATTTTTATTGAATATTCCATAGGAAGACATCATCAATCTCTTGATCAATTCAAGAACCCAATTGATATAAATTAATTTTTCAACACTAAGGTGTCTCCAATTGATACCGATTAACTCTCATATTCTCATTGAATGTTCCAAGACATTTCGTATTAGTCAATTGAACTAAATTATCACTCTTACTTATCACAAGTCTAAGTCGTTCAGATAAAACTACCCAAACTAGTTTAGTCACCAAATACCTTGATCAATTTAAACTTATACCTTAGATCCCACAACTAGATTTTCATCTTTCCTTCTTTACCAATTCAATCAGTAATAGTAGTGCAGTTTGCCAGCTGAACTATTATTAAGATCAAGTTAACACTTGATACTTTAGCTGGTTCAAAACCACCATACAAGCATGGATTGGGAATTCCCAAAGTGACACCAGGTTACCATATTAAGTCCAAGGCCTTACCTCTTAATCTTTTGAAAGAACCTTCTAGCCTTCCTCTCTCGGTCTTCCACCATGTAAGGTGCATAGCGCGATAATTTTGTAAACCTTACATCGTACCCGCCACAGAGCAAGTACTTGCCTTGGGCGAAACAATTCATCCTCCTTCTGCCTAGAAAGAATAGCAGGTAAGTATTTCCATAAGAATGCTGCTTTAAACATCTCCCCATGTAATATTTGTGTATGACACATCAATAACTCTCCTCTGTATTTTTCACCAGTAGTGGGCCCCACCCGCTAGCTTATGGGTGGCAATTAAAACCAAAACTCCAGTAGGACATCTAATCACCGCAACACCACTTTTTATGTGCTAAATCTAAGTGTATGCCTTCAATGGGTCGGGTTCTCCAGAGAATTCAGAAACTCGTTTGTTGGTAAAACTATCATAGGCCGACCTCAGGAATTTACGTGGTTACTGGAGATGATGGAACTAAATCTTCTATAATTAGAGCCATCCTGTCTAACAGATTTACGTACCTTGCCTCCTGCTCCGGAGAGTTGATAATCCGTTCGATTCGCCTTCCATTACCAGGCATGTCTTAAGAGACGACTTTAATTTCTGAAAATGACAATTCTATTAGTCAACCTTACACAAGTTGCTATCACAATTTACTCCGTCCAAAACATAAGTAAAGCTAACTCTCTTCTTGCATTAACTAATCCTGTCCTATGTTTCCGTGTTGATCGAAATTAACCTAAAGCATCTAAGTTTTCTCTCTGATACCAACTGTGACGACCCGACTTTTATTACCATCAAACGCCGTCGTCAAATCTAAATCATATAATTTATGATAAGGATAAATAGATGAACATAAACATTTTTCTTTCCTTCATTCAAACCTGAGATGCATTCTAAAGATTTATAATTTCATAAATCCCAGAGTATCACGGAAACATACTAACATTCATAAGCAGCGGAATAAACTTTACAAGTTTCCTCAAAAACAAAATAAACAAAGCTCCCAAAAATCTGCTCCAGCCAACTTAAACATTCAGCTACACCATAGGATTCTACTCAACTTCATCCTCCATAAGCCTGTCTTCTGAAAAGTTACAAGAATGAGCTTACAAAGCCCAGCCGGATACTCACATGCAGAAAACATAAGCATACATATAATTTAATCAAAATATAGATTCATAATATAGCATAAGAAAATCATCATATCATTTCTTCTTTAGTTCATATTTTTTCATCTTGTCTTCAGAAAAATTCATCGAAATCATTCGGAATTCATATCATCTTTAGGAACCGGACGGGAGCGGACAACATCGAGGACGGGTTGTGTGCTACCCCACAACCT
>JAODPA010002109.1:0-14142 GCA_025585075.1 Nepenthes mirabilis | reverse complement strand
GAACTACGATGAATGGCCATTAAAGAACAAGAAATATGAACTGAGTTTCCATTAAACTTGATATTAAAGATGGATGAAGAATATTGGAGTGACACTCGAGGATGCCTCCTGGGCCACGGGAGGGGACCTTTTGGTGGCACAAGGACTCTAGACTATGGCCCCGTATGCCGGGTTAAAGGCATTACCTCCCGCCCTGGGGAGCATAATGAAGGGATACGGCTTTAGGTTGTGGGGTAGCACACAACCCGTCCTCGATATTGTCCGCTCCCGTCCGGTCCCTAAAGATTATATGAACTCCGAATGAATTTGATAAAGACAAGATGTAAAGAATATGAACTAAGAAGAAACGATATGATGATTGTTATTTTGCTATAATATGATCTATACTTTGATTATATGTATGCCTGTGATTTCTGCATGTGAGTATCCTGCTGGGCTTTGTAAGCTCACTCTTGTAAATTTTCAGATGACAAGCTTATGGAGGACGAAGTCGAGTAGAGTCCTTTGGTTTTGCTGGCTGGAGCAGATTTTTGGAGTTTTGTTTATTTTGTTTGAGGAAAATTTGTAATTTTGATTCCGCTGCTTATGAATGTTAGAATGTTTCCGTGACACTTTTGGGATTTATGAAATTATTTATCTTTAGAATGCATCTCAGGTTTGAATGAAGAAAAGAAATTTTTTTATGTTCACCTTTTATCCCTTATAATTAAGAACTTTGGAATTGACGACGGCTTTGATGGTAATAAAAGTCGGGTCGTCACAGGTAATCCCCTATTTTTAAAAAAATGGAAATTGGGGATGCCATTATCCAAAGAAGATCATAAAACCTTTCCCATTTGGATCTCCCGTCTAACGTCCCTATGAAGTTTTGGACTCCCATTGGATTGTGTTGGATTGCGAGTGTGGTCGGCAAGCCTCTTCTTCTGGACCTTGTGACTGCAAAATTAGAGCGTATGAACTTCGCCCGTGTGTGTGTGGAGATTGAGGCTGATGCTCCCTTACCATCCTCTGTTTGTATTAGACCCAGACCTTCACCTGAGATGGCTTCTCAAGCCAGTTACGACATTGGTATTGAATATCAAGGTAAACCTGTTTGCTATAGTCTCTGTAATCAGTTGGGGCACTCGAACTCTTGTTGCTCTTTGGCGGTGCATCCAACCGGTAGAGTTTGGCAGGTCCAAAAACACTCCTCCCCCCTTAGGCCGTCCTCCAAACCCTTGTCACCTCGTCTGGCATCTAAAAATGTTTCCGGTTCACAATCCCTCTCCCCCCACTGTTCTAATTCCTTTGAGGCTCTCCAAGATCTCAGCAAGGAGAGCTCACCTGTACCCTGCATGGACTCTAACAGTACGGGCATGAGTGTTGATGAATCTACTAAACTAATTCCAGCCCCCCTTGCATTGATGTACCTTCTTCTAGGAATGAAGGTAGGACGGTGCCTATTGCTAGGATTATGGATCAAAGTAGTCCCCCCTGCTTTGACAAGCAGGACAGCCAGACTTTGTCTCATAGCCAATTGGAGCCTACTTTGCCTTCTGGCAATGTAGCTCATATCTCTCTTGGTCAGCAAACTATACCCCTAGATTCAAACCCTCTTCCTTCTAGATGCATTCCACCCACAACTGTAGCTGTTTCCCTACTGCGAGAAGTGATGGATTCCCCCAACATTCAACCCTCCAGCAACATTGGTGTTGTATCTCAAAAGGATGCTATTCTCCGTATCCCATCTACTAGCTTTGCCCCACCCCTTTCTCACTAGGATCGGGTTGGATCCTCCTAGCCCTCTGCTAAAAAGTCGGGTCATCATAGGCGCAAGTCCTCAAAATTTCTAGATTCCATATTAAAGAATTCCAATGGGCCTAAAAAAATCTCTACCCCGTCCCTCCCTTCCAATGATTAATCTTGCTTGCTGGAATGTGAGAGGGCTTAACGGCAAAGTCAAAGCCCATGAGATTAGGGATTTTATTAGCTCCTCCAAATGCACCAATGTTGGGTTGGTAGAGACAAAAGTTAGGGAGTGTCATGCTGATGCTATCTCGCGCAAGCTTATGCCCAATTGGCTATGGATAATGAACTACTCGAATTCCTCTAAAGGAAGAATATGGGTAGGATAGGATCCTAACCTTGTGGACGTTAGTTGCCGGTCCATTGAGGATCAAGTTATTCATGCCAGTGTCTCTATTAAAGGAATTAACAAAAAAATGTTTGCTTTTGCTAGTGTATGGTGCCAACTTGGAGGCCCTACGTTGTTCCCTTTGGACTAGCCTTCGTCAATTTAGTGTACTTTCCAAAAACCTTCCTTAGGCTGTACTCGGGGATTTTAATCTATCAGAAACCCCTCTGAGGGCCTTGCAGGGATTTGGGACGCTAAAAGCTCTATAAACCTTGATAATTGCCTCAAGGATTGTGATCTAGAGGACATCAGCCATGATGGTTTGTTCTATACATAGAACAATCATCGGGACCCTTCCATTAGCATCTTTAGGAAATTAGATAGAGTTATGGTGAACAGTAATTGGTTTGAAAACTTTGGCTCTGTGCATGCCTTTTTCCCCCAGCTAGACTCTCTAATCATTCTCCGGGTCTCTTACTTCTCGTTGATGAAAGTAGCAGGAGAAAAGGTATATTCCGCTTTAACAATTTCCTTACTAAGCATCCTCATTTCCTCCATGTAGTGATGGAGGCTTGGCAAGAGGAAGTGCAAGGTACTCCAATGTACCGCCTTGTTAAAAAACTTCAAAATATCAAAAGGTCTCTTAAGTCTCTTAACAGGATGAATGGAGAAATTCATGAATAGGTGGTTAGAGCTCGGAAGGCTCTAGAAGATATCCAGCTAGCAAATCCGTCTTCTATGGGCACCAATTCTGAGGAATGCTCTTGTCGGGAGGCCTATTTCCTTGCGTTGGAGCAAGAGCTGGAGCTCATTCAGCAAAAAGAAAAAATCAAATGGCTTAAGGAAGGTGATCAATGTACCAGATTTTTCTTCCCCACAGTCACAGGTAATAATAACTGCAACAGAATCCTCTCCTTGACTAAGGATGATGGCTCCCCTACTTCTGGTCGTGAAGATGTCCACCACCTAATTGTTGACCACTTCCAACGGCTGCTGGGTTATGGCCGCCTCATGGCCTTGTGGATAAGAATAGGCTCCGACCATATATCCTTCAATCCCTCCCGAATTTCCTGAAAGCCCCTTTAGCATCCCCAATTAGCGACGAAGAGATCCATGATGCATTCTTCTCCATTGGGGACTGAAAAGCCCCTGGCCCAAATGTCTTCTCTTCTAGATTTTTCAAATACACTTGGCACATTGTAGGTTCGTTGATAACTGAAGCTAGTTGTGACTTCTTTACTCATGACAAGCTTCTGAAGCAAATTAATACTACCATTATCAGCCTCATTCCCAAGGTTGCATCCCCCAGTAGGATAACAGACTATAGACTTATCTCTCGTTGTAATGTCATCTACAAAGCGATCTCAAAAATTATTGTGAATCGACTAATGCCAACTCTTACTCATCTAGTGGATAAATGCCAAACTGCATTTATCAAGGGAAGACAGATAAGCGACAATGTACTTTTGGCCCAGGAACTTCTGCACAAATAACACTTGGGTATAGGTCCTCCCTGTTGCGCAATGAAAATTAATCTCATGAAAGCCTAGGATTCTGTTCATTGGGACTTTATTATTTCGATTCTTGATCTCATGGGATTTCCTCAGTAGATGATCACTTGGAATCAGCAATGTATCATAACCACTTCCTTTTCTCTAAATATCAATGGCGAATCGGTGGGGTTTTTCAAAGTGGGCAAGGGTCTTCGCCAGGGTGACCCACTTTCACCCTACTTATTCGTCCTTACCATGGATGTTCTTAATGGCATTATTGAGGTGAAAGCCTGGCGTAATGTGATGTTTCAATTTCACTGGAAATGTGCCGATACTAGGATAGTCATGCTTGTCTTTGCGGATGACTTGCTCCTGTTTTCTAGAGCTGATGAAAATTCTATTCGGACCCTGCATAACTGCCTCTAAGAATTCACACTACTATCTGGGCTCTCAGCCAACAATAGTAAAAGTGAGATCTTCATCTGTTCGGGGAACCCTTCATTGAATCAATCAATTCTGGGCATCATGGGGTTTAAAGTGGGTAAGCTCCCAGTTCGTTACTTAAGGGTACCACTTATCACCTCACGGCTTATGACTTCAGACTGCAAACCCCTTCTTGAAAAAGTTTCCAAGCACATATCATCTTGGAAAAATAGATGGTTGTCCTTTGGGGGCGCCTCCAGCTTATTTCCTCCATTCTCACGTCCATTCATATGTATTGGAGCTCCATTTTTATTCTCCCAAGTGCTGTTCTCAAAACGATTGAAAAAAGCATTAGGAAATTCCTTTAGCAAGGAAATGATGAGGGTAATTCATCATCTAAGGTTGCTTGGGAGGATATTTGCTATCCTAAGTTTGCAGGAGGCCTTGGAATCAAAAATCTTCTGACCTAGAATAAAGAGCATATTTGTAAACTACTATGGCACATTATTTCCAAAGATACGGAATCGATCTTGTCTCTTTGGATCCATGCTAATCGCATTAAGGATCGATGTGTTTGGACTCTAAAAGTCACTACTACAGCATCTTGGAGCTGGAAGAAAATTATGAAGCTCCGCCTTGTGATGCGGCTTTGGATTGTCCACTCTATTGGTTATGGCTCGGACACTTTCCTCTGGCTTGACAACTAGCATCCCCTAGGGCCTCTTAATGATTGCATGTCTTACCGGATTAGAATGGTTACCGGATTGCATTGGGATTCTAAGGTCAATGCTATAATTAGGCACAACTAATGGATTTGGCCCAATCTGTTTGATATGGAAGTGTCCAAATTAATTGAGAATATGCCCAATTATCTCCCTGATCCCTCTCTTAGAGACTCTGTCTAATGGACGGCTAATAAAGATGGGAAATTTATGACCCGATCAGCTTACTATCTTCTTCATCCTCCTCATGTGAAAGTCTATTGGGCTTCCCTTGTTTGGGGCCCTTCCTATATCCCGGCCCATGCATTCATTTTTTGGTTGACCATTCGTCGAAGGTTAAGTACCATTGATTCGTCAAAGGCATACCTAACCTCTCTCCCTACTGCGTTCTGTGCCAAAATGAGTTTGAAAATTATGACCACCCTTTCTTTAACTGTATTTTCTCTAAGGACCTTTGGCATATGATACGTTGCCGTGTTGGCTTTCAATGGTCGTACCCTGATTAGAACCAGAACATTGTTTGGGCCACATCTAAATTGAAAGGGAATAATTTCAAAGCTACATCCTTCCGCCTTACCATTGTGGCTATTGTGTATTATATCTGGAAGGAGCGGAACTACTAAACTTTCCAATCTTCTCACTTCCATGCTCCCTCTTATCTGTTCACTCAAACCTTAAACGTTATTCGTAACCATCTGAAGGTTCTCCTGAGTGCCTCTTCTAAGGCGGATAAAACATCTTTAGACCGATGAAATTTATTTACCATATTAAAAAAAATTAAAAATTTTGGCTTGTCTTTTTGCTGACCGATGGTTGTGTTTGGCTCGTCTCTTGGTGACTGGATTCCTTGAGTTTTAAAAAAAAATTGTTATTAAAGTTTGGCCTGTTAATTTGTTGACCAACGACTATATCTGGCCTGTCAACTTGTTGACCAGTATCCTTGGGTCCAAAAAAAAAATGTTGGGATGCCACATGCCAGGTTGGCAATTTTGTCTTGTTTTGCCAGGCGCTGGCTAATGTTGCTTCCCTACACAGGCGTTCCCATGGGTTCTGAGAGATGTCAAATGAAGACATTAGGTGTTTATGAAGCAGATTGATGCACCATTGAAGATTGCCCATCCATTATACACAATGATGGATGATGGTCAAGTGATGTTGATTCCTTTAGTTCCACATTTGCTAAGTATCTCCGGTTCCCTTTTCTTTGTGGATGTGGTTTTCTGATTGACAAAATGAGTTCCTTAAACCAAAGAGATCTGCGTCGGATTAGTTTTTTCGTAATCTAGATGAGAATCGCTATTCTGTTTTTTGTACGTTTTCATAAACTTGTCTATGGTAGTGCTCGAGGCATGTCCTAGCGTGTTGTTCACCCTCTAAGTTGGCAAAACACTTGGAGGTTGAACATCTTTCTGTAAATTTTATTTAATTTAATCTCATCTTACTTACCAAAAAAAAAAAAAAAGGCTTGTTGGGCTCCTTGCTTGCTTTGTACCTTGGTGGAAGTATGGTTCTTCCGGTTTGCAGCAATAGGCCGGACTCTACATTCATACATGCCAGGTTGGAATTTGTGTTGTTTTGCCGGAATGGCTTGTTGGGCTCCTTGCCCGCTTTGAACCTTGGTGGATGTATGGTTTTCCAGTTTACAACAATAGGCCGGATTCTACATTCATGGTCTCCTAATAAAAAAATATTATTATTATGGGATGCCACTTGCCAGATTGGTTCCCGGTTGGTAGCTATTGGCCAGATAAAAAAAAACATCTTGAGGCCAATCACCCTGAATCCCGACTATCTGGATTTTCTTGGCCAGTTTCCATGGCTTCTTCTGCATCACGGCTTAGTGGTTCGTTACGGTTTTTGTTTGGTATCTTGCTGATGTTGTCCAATCTCCATTTGCCCGGATTGGATGTTCTCCGTATTTGTTATTCTTGGCTTCCTCTGCATCACAGCTCAGTGGGTATCATGCTGCTGTGGTCCAGTAGTCCAATTGCCCAGATTGGATGATCTCCGTGTTCTGTATGCTGTTTGCCAGACATCCTATACTATTGCCGTATTGCTACTATTATTTATGTGCCAAACATATTGCTGAAAGTCGTTCTATCGTGTTGATGTGCTCTTCCGGTTATGCGGCAAGCTCGTGGCCGACTTGGTAGTTGGCTCTTTCGAGGAATTATGAATATTGCTTTGGAGATGATTAATGCTCTATAAATCTAAAAGTTTAGGACCTATAAAATGGTAAATTTTGACATCTTTCGAGGAAGGTGGATATCAAGACCAATAATTGATGTCGAAAACCTCCACTGAGGATTTCTAGAATTACCTCGGAAGTAACTATAATCAAATAGTTTTAAGGAATAAAATGGACATGTTATGACAGAAAGGAAATCATAGGAGATCGCAAGCGGATTACTTGTTTAAGGATTGTAAAGATAAATCTTGATATCGTTAAGGGAACTCTAGGATCATATTTTCTATATCGCTTGTAAATCGATGTCCTTGGGATAAGAGGGAAAGCAATCCCTAGTTAGAGTTACTCTTCTTTTTTTTTTTCTTTGGTAAGTAAGTAAATTGAATTAAAATAAAAGAAAGTACAAAAAAAATGTTCTACCTCCAAGTGTTTTGCCGACTTAGTGGTAGAACATAGACGCTAGGGTCAATCCCGAGCACCATCATGACACATTCATGAAATCGAAATAAACCATACAAACAAACCGACCAAATCCAACGCCGGTCAAACCGTTGACTAAAAATTAGACCCAAAAACCATCTGTTCCAGCAGCCAGAACCTAAGTTGATCCATGCCACTATGTCCGGTCAACCCTTTGACCAAACTTTTCCTTCTTTTCATGCAGCCATGCACCCCACAGCTGACCGGAAATTGAGCCAAAATCTGGCCATTCCATCTGCTTGAGACTAACCTGAGCCTTACCACTATGTCCAATCAGATCGTTAACTAGAAACTTGAGCCAAAAGCCGTCCATTCCATCAGCCGGAGCCCAACCTTAGCCGTGCCACAAAGTCCGGTCAACCCATAGACCGGAAAAGCCATCCATTCCTTCTAACAACAAATTTTTTTTTTGGCCACTAAAACGAAGAACGGCCAAGAACCATAAGAGCCGGTCAACAAGTTGACCGGCCAAAGAACACTAATAATTTTTTTTTGGCCAGTGAAACCAAGAACAGCCAAGAACCACAGGGGCCGGTCAACTTGTTGACCGGCCAAAGAACTCTAATATTAAATAAAAATTTTTTTCCTCAGCAGACCCACACGGGCACGGACAAAAAACTTGCAGTCAACGTGATGCAAACCGGTTAAGAAACAACCCAGCAATCGCTGCAAGGGGACCCACATGCCAAGCTGGCATTGCGCAGCTATAGTTGCATATCAGGCACATGTCGTCCCGGCTAATCCAAGTCAAAAGGTGGGCAAAAAAAAAAGAAATCCAGCCCCCCCTTTTTGTTTTTTTTTTGTCGGTTATCTGAAGATGGCCAAAAACCACAAGGCCGTTCAACAAGTTGACCGGTTAACGGACTAAATTTTTTTTGACCCTAAGAACTTTGTCATTGGTTTGTCAACCCGGAATCAGCTAACATTAAATTCCATCGTGCTATTATATATCTAGTGCTGCTATCGTGACCCTTAATACTAACTTCCAACTTCCTCCGAACCACATCTGTTATGAGATTGGTAATATGAGTAGAGGTCCTTCCACTAACACCATCAAAAATTCTCTGATTGCATTCCTGCCATATGAAATAAATTACAGCAGCAAGAGTAAGCCTAAAGGAGAGCGACTTGGCATTCTTACCTTTCCAAATACATGAAGCCCACTCGATATTTCTCTTCCATTCCCGGTATGGCCAGTTGATCCCAGCTTGAAGACATAGTTGGCCCCAGATCTTAGAAGAGAAGGAACACACAAAAAATAGATGATCGTGATTTTCTTTAGAATTCTTGCATAGCGTGCATGTATTGGCCTGATTCACGAATCTTCCAATTCTGTCTAGCGTGCTCAATTTGCCTAAAATGGCAAGCCATAAAATAAAAGCATGTGATGGAATATGATATGGACCCCAGACGAGAGATGCCCAGCTATAATTGCCTGAGGTTCCTTGGAAAATACGGTAAGCTGATCGGGTGGTAAAGACCCTATTTGGTTCTGTAGACCATTTGATGCTATCTTTCCTATCTGGGTCCGGGCAGTAATCTGGCATACTGTCAATGATCTGGTCCACTTCTGTATCATACGGATTCGGCCACCTCCAATCACCATTAACAACTATCGTAGCAACTTTTGCATCCAATGGCAGCCTAGTCACAGACCTCAGCCTAGAGGAAAATAAATTAGCAAGGGGGCCTTTAAGGTGCCAATTATCAAGCCAAAGGAACGTATCTACTCTATTTCCTATCTGATAGTGGATAAGAGGCTGAATTGTAGATCGCAGCTTCAACATTTTCCTCTAGCACCAAGACGTGTTAGATGGCACCTTAATAGTCCATATACACCTATCCTTTAACCTATTTATATATATCCATAAGACCCAGATAGAATTGGCATCCTTTGTAATAATCCTCAAGAATAGATAGGAAATTAGAGCTTTGTTAGAGTTATGCAGATTTTGAATACCAAGACCTCCTTCTGACCAAGATCTGCAGACATGTTCCTAAGCAACTTTCACTGTTGAACCCCTATTAATTGATCCATGCCACAAGAACCGATGGATATACCCTTCCATGATCTTCATAATAGATTTGGGGAGGATAAATATGGATGCCCAGTAGAGGTGAATAGATGTGAGGATAGACTGAACAAGTTGTAATCTGCCTCCAAATGATAGTAGTTTGTTAGTCCATGAATTTAATCGATTCATAACATGATCTATCAAGATTTTACAGTCCGCAACAGATAACCGCATAGTAATGAGAGGAACTCCCAAGTACTTAACTGGAAGCTTCCCCAATTTAAAACCCGTTATGTCGTGGAGTTCCTGAATCAGCCTATCGTCATTGGAGCAAACAAACATTTCACTTTTATCTTTGTTTGCGGACAATCCAGCTAACAACTGGAATTCCTCAAGGCATCCATGTAGAAGACCACTGAGGAGGCATCTGCATTGGAGAAAAGGATCAAGTCATCAGCGAAAGCAAGCATAACAGTTTTAGTCATCTCACATTTCCAGTGGTAATGGAACCCATTATTTCGCCTGGCTTTAATTTCAATAATCCCATTCAAAACTTCCATAACTAGGACAAACAGATCTAGTGAAAGGGGAACTCCTTGTCTCAGTCCTTTGGCACCTTTGAAGAAACCCACAAAGGTCTCCATTAATGTTAATGGAGAAAGCGATGGTCGTAATACATTGTTGAATCCACAAGATCATCTGAGGGGGGAAATCCATCAATTCCAGCATAGCCACAAGAAAATCCCACTCCACGGAATCATAAGCTTTCATAAGATCAATTTTCATAGTACAACGTAAAACACCCTTTTTGGAGTGATAATTATGCAGAAGCTCCTGAGTGAGTAAAATGTTATCACTTATCCTTCGCCCCGCCACAAAAGCCATCTAGCAGCAATCTACCAGAGCGGGGAGAACATGTTTGATCCGATCGGCAATGATTTTGGAAATGACTTTATAAATAATATTGCCATAGGATATGAGTCTAAATTCACCAACCTTCGAGGGGGATTTCACCTTGGGAACTAAACTAATACATGTGGCATTTATTTGTTTGAGCAATCTACCATGGGTGAAAAATCCCGTATTGCATCTATGATGGAGGGACCTACTAAATCCCAATAATCCTTGAAAAACTTTGCTGAAAAACCATCAGAACTGGTGGCTTTAGAATCATCAATAGAAAACAAAACTTTCTGAATATCATCATCAGATATCGGATGACATAAAGCCTCCTATAGGGAAGAGGGGATAGAGCGCAAAATAAATGGACGGAGCCTTTCCTTCATATTCGGTATGTGACTACGCCCCGATCCCAAAATACGAGTGAAATGGTCAAGGATTAATTGCTGGACCTCGCTTATACTTTGGGTATAGGAACCATCTTCCTTAATTAAGGAAAGGATGCGATTACAGTTATAATTGCTAGCAACTGCTCGGAAGAAGAATTTAGTGCATTGATCACCATCCTTTAACCAATTATGTTTGGCTTTTTGTTGAAGAAAATCTAATTCTCGAGCAATTTACCTTGTATAAGCAGCCTTACATTTCCTCTCCTCCCCAGCATCAGTAGACCTTTTCTGAGCTTCCTCCAAGAGACTCCGGGACCGAGCTACTTCCTCATGGACATTACCCAACTTAATATTGAGATGTTTAAGGCACCTCTTGGTGAGATTTAATCTGGTAGCTAGCTGGAACATAGGGACTCCCTTAACGTCCGCTTACCACACCTCACTCACAATCTGCCGAAATTGGGAATGAGAAGAAACGTAATTATTAAATCTGAACATGCCTTTCCGAAAATCCAACTCTTCCAATAAACTAAGCATACTGGGAGAGTGGTCAGATAGCCTGGGATGAAGAAAGGACGCTTTGCACACACCAAATTGCACTAACCAATTCCCATTAACAACAATCCGGTCGAGCTTCCTGTAGATGCGAATAGAGGAATTCCTACATCATTCCACGTATAAAATAGGCCATCATGGCTCACATCATAGTCAAAAAGACAACCATCCAAATCCATGGAACTTCTGGCATGCCAAATGCCACCCAACCCTTCAGAAGAGGTCCTTATGACATTAGAATCTCCCAGCACCGCCCACACCATATCGAAAAATTGTCTACTGATGGACCGATGAAAATACCAAAGGGAACGACGCAGAATCTCCGAGTTGGCTCCATAGATGAAAGATATCATGCAGGACTTATTACTGGCTTTAAGACAAACTTTAAAGAGAATAAATTGTTCCTCCTGAGATACAACATCAACCTCCATATGCTCCGAATCCCATCCCTCCCAGATACGACCAGCAGGAGAAGATGAGTAGTTCGTAGACCATTGCCAATTTGGCATTAGAGAGCTAGCTATAGATAAGGAGTTACTCTCGCGGACCTTTATTTCAACAAGACCCGCAATGCTGCACCGCGAAGATAGAAGGAATTGGGGGACTTCCTGACCCTTAATCTTGCCATTCAGCCCACGAACATTCCAACATACAATTTTAACCATGATTTAAAGGAGAAGCAGAAATTGAACTTTTAGGCCCCTTTGTCTTCCTAAGAAAGGCATTAATTTTTTTAGTTTGATCCTGTACCTCCCGGGCATTACTAGGAATGGGTAATGAAGTAACAGAAGAAGTATCCATATCATTTGACCATTTTGCTTTGCGAGCCCTAGTACTCCGGCCAGATAGGCCATAACCGAGCTCATAGGATTGCTGATTAGAATTAGGACATTCACTAGATGTCCCCTGGGAATTAGAATTTAGGACCATGTTCTCAGGGCAACTGGATGTCTTGGAGTAATGCACCAAGCCGGTATCAGCATTAGTGTGACGGAACGGATCCTTTTCCTATAAAGACCTTCCGTCAATAAACAAATAAAACTAATAATTGTAAAATCCACAGAAATTTCGACAGAGTTTCCTCTACAATTTGACTAAAACAAAAAATACAACATATATGATTCATACTTTTACAAGCACGCAACTAATCCAATACTATAAATTTTCCTACAACACAATTACACAGGACCGCAGACGACTATTTCATTCATGGCTCAATTACAATCCTATCCACTAAATCCAAAATACATAGAGATCCCAACTAGGATCTTCACATAGCCAAAATAAAATAACGGAAGTAGCTACAACCATATCAAGAACCTGCAGAAGCAACAGATCTCTGTTTCATCACATGTATCATACACAATTCATACACAAGATTCATATACATATAATCCATATACTAAATCCAGCATTTACATTCAAGCCACTTTCTTCTAAGGTCTCCAAAATATCTTCCCGTGTCCAAAGATCTTCAGGCAGGATTTTAACTATTCTTTCTCATCTGGCACTAACTCATCTGGAATGAAAACAGTAAAACAGTCAGCTGAAGCCTGGCAGTATACTATAAAACATGCAAGTGATATGCTTTTACACAAAACAGATGCAAAATAGAAATTGCGATATAACTCGAAGTACGGAACGTATAATTCGATAGAGCATAAAGTACGATAACATCAGGATACGGAACATATAATCAATGAAACAGAATTTACGATAACATCGGAATACGGCACAAATATTCGATGGAACAGAAATTATAATAATATCAATAACAGTAGACGAAGGCGTTCAAACATGTATCAGAATTCATAACAGTTCCAAATCTCATTCTCTTTTCAGATATTTTAGTTTGATATTTTTGGGGACCCAATCGATGTAATCGAGCATAGATTGTGTTCAATCCACACAATCAAAGGCCGATAGTTCGATAGTATGTCTCCATTGACATTTCGATAGTCCAATAGTTCGATAGTTCGATGATTCGATAATTTATCCTCGATTACCTGCCATGTCATGTCCTTTGTTCCAAATTCTATAATCAAATTCGATCTATTTCAAAGTCAAGTTCATTCTCATACAGTTATTCTTTCAGACAGTCTCAGAAGGTTTCCATAGTTCTATAATATAGTTCTATGCAGAGTTTTCGAATATCGATAGTTCAATAAACTTTATCAAAGCAATAATTAACATTTAAAATCATTAAAATTCCAAATTTCCAACAAAATCTCCAAATTTCCGTGCTAGGGTTTTGGGAAACAGTTCCGGGCAAAATTCATGCATGAAACTTGGGCCAATTTACAAAATCAAAACTAAAATTCATAAAACATACACGTAACATGAATTTAACTCAAATTCACACCCCAATTTTGAGTTAGGGTTTCCAATATGCTGTCCGAACATGAAACGAAGCAAAATGTGAGCCAAATCATAAAATCGAAGCCATAACGCATGATAATCATGTATAAACATCAAGTTTAGCTATATATCTATCAGAAAACTATGATAATCCCGATAAATCATGAGGGGCGAGGGTTTCAAATCATAAAATAGCAAAATAGAGAAATCCAAATGCAGTAAAAACAAAAAAACAAAGTGGGAGATACACTCGCCTTAGCCCAAGCTACAGTTATCTTTACCAGAAGCGGATTGGAACGGATGATTTTCCTCCTTTTCCTCTTCGCGAAACCGTCGCACACATTGCTTTGTTTTTTCTTCTTCATGTCGACTGCTCCTGCTCTCCTTCACCTTAATCACTAATTTCCCTAAATTTAAAAGGGGAAGGGAAGTGTCACGTGAGAGGGAGGGAAGCATGAGGGGAGCATTTTCCCCCTTTCTTTCTTGCTTTCTTACGTTTTTTAGTA
>JAODPA010002098.1:0-14142 GCA_025585075.1 Nepenthes mirabilis | reverse complement strand
CTAAATGATATATAATACGTATTGTGGACATAGATTCGATACGAATGATTCACAAGTAGAATTAAAATCTTTTTATTTAGATTCTATGCTTTATAAATTAAAATAAGAAGTCAAAATAATATGGCTGACTCTCAGATTTATTTTCTGATAATTAAGTTAGAATTTCACTAGTAGTCAAATAAGAAGAGGAGTAACAAAAAAGAGATAAAAAGGCTCTAGAGCGTAATACTCCATGCGATGAAATTTTTTTAGAGAGAGGGCTATTGAAAAAAGAAACTCTCCAACTTTTTTATATACACGATTAGTACTACTAGGGTCATATTATGACAGATATTTCAAGTAAGAGTAAGCATTGAGAGAAGCGATAATTATTTTAATAGTTAAGTTGTTGAAACACCATATGCATTTTCTATGTTCGAAGGTATTCTATTTATTAAGGCCGGGGCCCTTGTATGGGAAGGTTTAGTCATGCCCCTCAAGTTGATAACTTAGAAGAATGAATGTTTGATAACTATCCATCCTTAATTATTCATAGTAATTGAGTGACTTTCCTATTTGTTAACTCTATCCTCATAATTATTGTTGGTATATGTGCATGCTATGCCACATTTTATTGATTTTATGATCTAAACTTAGTGAGCTTTTCTGATTAGTCTTGCCATGTATATAAATCTTTAAAAATGTTTTAATTTGATTGTAATTAATGTAAAACATTAATAAGTGTTATTTATTATTATTATTATTATTATTATTATTATTATTATTATTATTTTACTTTGGCTCTATTCTTTTGGTTACTTTGGCCTAGACAGACAGGTGGATGATGCATTGACAAGATGGTTAAGTATGACTTTTATTGTTTAGTTGGGCTGCTTTGGCAAAGAAGTCTGACTACTTTGGTCTAGTCTATTTGTTGTTGAACTCATCAATACATATTTTTGTAGTGGAAAATCTTTCTAGTCCTAACCATATCCAACCCTTTTGTCTATTATTTAGTTTTTTTTTAAAAAAATCAAACTATTTCAATTATATCCTTAATTAGAAAATAATCCGAAATTTGAATAATAATCGCTAATAATTAGAAAAAAAATTAACAATCTGAAAAAAGAATAGTCAGTCACTTCTATTCTCACATAATCAGTGCCATCATACTGATTGCACCCCCGCCACCTGCTGTCAACGGTGTCTATTAAATCCGGACGATGATAACTCAGCACCGGCCATTGCCCGTTGGCCAATCCTCCCAGCTGATCGCCTGTAGTTATGCTTCGGCACACGTTCACCACCACCGTGATTATATTTCCATCATATTTTGAGTTGTAGTGCCTATTCTCCGCTAACCAAAGAACGCAATATTTATTTTCTCACTATTTTTAGTAATATTTGTTCATAATAATAATTTTCATGCTCTTAAAAAATTCTCTTTAGTTTAGCATTGTTTTGAACTAATTCAAAAAAGAAGGGTTAGCCATTAATATTTGAAGCCTCTCTTAATCACACCTCTAATTTTTTGATTTAATTATGTTGCATATGGATTATAGAAGTAAGTAAATTATTGGTTAGATTGCGTTGTGGAAGTAAATTGACAGGATATAAAATGTTGTATGGGCTGAGTTGGGTTCCCAATAGCCTTCATTTGAGAAGCCTTCTGAGAATCATATGAATGGGACTCTTCCAAAACCGTGGCTACTGATGGATGTTGAGCTGCATTCGAAGTTCACACTTCCATTACCATGGCATTCAAGCACCGTACGAGTCCCAGTCCCGTTCAAATGTCAACAGGTGAGACTCTGTGAAATCGTTCTTATGTGCTAATTTTGGCAATATTATTTTGGATCCAATTGAATATATTCTTTAGAGGGTCTCAGTTGAAACTTTTGATCAAATCTAAAGTGATACACCAAGTATTAGAAAGCTGGAGGTGCTTGTGTTGTGCCTTTGGTACTATCAGAAAATACAGCTGTAGCACCAGTAGCACCATAAATATCCCTCTGTATATTTTCTTTCTGTGTATTTTTGTCTTTCCTTTTATTGTTTTTTCTTTCTTTCTTTACTTTATTTCTCCCTTTATTTTTGCCCGTTGTAATTATATAAGGGCAGCTTCTGCCCCTTGTCACTATATCCAGCAAAAAGTAAATTGAATAAAATGTGTGGCGTCTGTCTTCTTTCACGCCTTGCCCACTTCTGCTCTCCCTCTTTACCTCACGCCTCTGTCATCGTCTTCCTCATGCGTCGAAGCTAAGCTTGACATGGTATCGAAGAATGGGGTCTCCACCAACTTCGCTCGAAATCACATCAAACACAGCCAACCCATCCGTCGTCCATTCACACGAACACATGCGTCTCCAAACCCTCACCGATTTCACAAATCCCTACCGGCTGGAAGTCGGTGACAACCCTACCATTACTCTCGTCACCGATTTACTCACCGCCGACAACTATGCGACGTGGTCCAGAGCCATGCGTCGAGCCTTGAGAGCCAAAATAAAGCTTCAGTTCATCGAGGGCACTATTCACCAACCGAGTGACTCAAACGATTCCCTTTTTGAAATTTGGGGGCGTTGCAATGATATGGTTATCTCCTGAATCCAAAACTCGGTTATCCCATCGATTAAAGCAAGCGTTATCTTCGTCGATGATGCATTCGAGCTCTGGAATGAGTTACGCGACCGGTTTACCCAACAGAACGGGCCACGGATTTTTCAATTAAAAAAATCGTTGGCTGGCCTGATGCAAGAACAAGACCCCGTGAGCGTGTACTACGGTAAGCTCAAAACTTCGTGGGATGAACTCTTGATTTATGATCCCCTCCCAAATTGTGATTGTGGCAAGATGAAATCCTTTGCTGACAAATACCAACGAGATTGTGTTATACAATTTTTGATGGGATTAAACGATTCTTACTCTAATGCCCGGGACCAAATCATGATGATGGAGTCCCTTCCCTCTGTTAACCGAGTATTCTCGGTCATTCAGCAACAAGAGCAGCAGCATCACATGCTGTCTGTGGCCCAGAATTTGAACACTATGGTGTTAATAGCCAAGAGGAACCCTAGCTCTTTCAAAAACAATGCGAAAACGAATTATCATGCCAAGAAAGACAGGCCTTTCTGCGTTTATTGTAAGATTGCTGGGCACTCTGTACAGCAGTGCTTCAAGAATGGTAATGTTGATGCGCCTGTTTGCTCCCACTGTCACAAAATCGGGCATGTGGTTGAAAAATATTTCATGTTGCATGGCTTTCCCCCTAACCACAAGTCACACGACAGAACCGGGAATATAATTTCTTTTGCCAATTTGTCAAGCTACAAAAACCGTACTGATCAAGAAGGAAACACTGATGATAGTATTGCGCTGACTAAATACCAATTTAAACAACTCATGGAGTTGATTCAATCAAAGGATGCTGCTGCCAAGACGAGGCAGCCTATGTTCGACTCAATAATCGAGCAGCCGAAGGCTGCTAACATGACCGGTAATATTTTCCATGTTTCTTCTTTTCATAAACATTATGATAATAATCAACATGTATGGATTCTGGATATTGGGGCCACAGATCATATGATATGTGATCCTTCATTATATGCTCGTCACAAGGTCCAGATTTCATACTTTGTCGAACTTCCGGATGGAAGTAAAGTATCTGTTTCTCATATTGGAAATATTAGACTTACCAATAAGCTAATGTTGCACAATGTGCTTTGTGTTCATTCCTTCACCTTTAATTTAATTTCCGTAAAACGGCTAACTGATACACTTAATTGCTGTATGTTTTTCTTTTCTAACATTTATTTGATTCAGGACCTTACTACTTGGACAACGATTGGGATGGGTGAAGAGAAAAGTGGTTTATATTATCTGATGAATAAAAAAGTTGATCTCAATTCTTTACAGAGCATTCTCTCCAAATTCTACAAGGAGCCCTCTGTTAATTTTGCTTCATTGCCTTCTGATCTATGATATTCTCGATTAGGTCACATTTCGTATTCTAAGATGAAATTAATAAGCGATCCTCTTGTAAAAAGAGCAGTGCATTCTATTAATGATAATTCCTATTCTATTTGTCACATGGCCAAGTATTTTTTTTTTGGTAAGTAAACACATGGCCAAGTAGCGTTGCCTTCCTTTTTCTCCCTGCACCCATAAGTCACACACCTTATTCGACGTGGTACATTATGACTTTTAGGGACCATGTTCCGAGGTATCGTATGACGGATATAAATACTTCTTGACTATTGTTGATGATGTTTCCAGAAGTACCTGAATTTACCTTCTGAAATAAAAATCGGATACAAAATTGTGCTTGGATGTCTTCTATAATCTGGTTGTTGCACAATTTAATGTCAAAATCAAAGTGATTCGTAGTGATAATGGAATTGAATTCAAGTTGGGAGACTTTTACAATAAAAGAGGTGTTATTCACCAACGTAGTTGTGTGGAAACACCACAACAAAACGGTGTCGTTGAACGCAAACACCAACATTTATTGAATGTCGCTAGAGCTATTAGATTTCAATCAGGACTTCCTTTGAAATTTTCGAGTGATTGTATACTTACCGCTGCACACATCATCAACAGAATTTTCACTCCATTACTTGAAAATAAGACTCCATATGAAATTCTTTTTGGAGTCAAACCTAACTATGACAACCTTCGCTTATTTGGTTGCTTATATTTTGCTTCCACCATCTCCCATGGCCGTACCAAATTTGATCCTAGAAGTAGAAAATGCGTCTTCTTAGGCTATTCGCTTGGTGTCAAATGCTACAAATTAATCGATTTAAACAGCTATGCTACATTTTATTCAAGAGATGTGATTTTTCATGAAAATGTATTCCCTTTTCAAACCAACGACATTGACCAAAATACCAATATTCAACCCGATATATCCTCATCAGAACCGTCTATTACCAATAACGAACAATTATGACAAACATAACCGGTGTAATCCAACTTACATGATTCTCTTTCAAATCCGATAGTTGAACCTATGATCGAAGATAATGAAGAAATTCCCACCGTTCCTATCCACAATCAGGACCAGGAACAACTGATCAACGATCATTCTGAACCAAATGCATCGAAAGATGCCCAGTCTACTACGATTAGTCAAATATTCGTTCGAAGAACCACTAGAGTTCGTAAAGCGCCCGAATACCTGAAGGAATTATATTGTCACCAAGTATCTTAGACTTCGCCTACTAGATCAAATGTCCAAACACCTCTGGGTAAACCGTATCCCATTGCAAATCATATATCATATCAAAAGTTATCTCCCGCCTTTGGGTATTTTTCAGCTACCATAACAGCTCACAGTGAACCACAAACCTATGCCAAGCCATTCGTGATGAAAAATGGCGTGAAGCCATTGAAAATGAATTGAACGCATTGGAACAAAATAAGACATGGATCATTACTGACTTACCCTCTGATAAGAAAACTATTGGCTACCGATATGTCTTTAAATTGAAGTTTAATAGTAATGAAAGTATTGAGAGATACAAATGTAGATTAGTTGCAAAGGAATATACACAACAAGAAGGGATAGACTATTATGAAACCTTTTTTCCTGTTGCCAAACTAACTACAGTTCGATATCTCTTAGCAATGGCGGCCATCAAAGAGTGGCACCTGTACCACTTTGATGTTAACAATGCCTTTCTACACGGAGGCTTAAATGAAGAAATTTATATGCAGAAAATCCTCGGATACACAAAAGGGAAACCCAATCAAATTTGTAGGCTGTTAAAAAGCATATATGGCCTTAAACAGGCATCTAGGTAGTGGTACTCCAAGCTATCTACATCCCTCATTACTTTTGGCTTCACCCAATCCAAAGCTGATTATAGCCTATTTACCAAAGAAGATGTTCAATCTTTTACAGTGTCACTTGTATATGTTGATGACATCATCGTGGCTAGTAGTTCTTTGGATCCCATTCATTCTGTTAAATTATTTCTTAATAGTGCCTTCAAAATTAAAGATCTCGGTGTTTTACGATATTTCCTTAGGATTGAGGTTGCACGATCATCGACAGGCATCCATATATGTCAGAGAAAATATGCACTTGATATTTTAGCAGATTCCGGTTCCCTTGGTTCCAAACCCTTTAAACTCCCAATGGACCAAAATGTAAAATTAAGTAAAAAAATTGAAACTATTTTGCAAGATCCTAGCGTCTACCGAAGACTGATTGGCAGGCTCCTCTATCTAACAGTCACAAGACCTGATATATGCTACGCTGTCCACATTTTGAGTCAATTCATGACTCGGCCGACCTCTAGTCATATGAAGCAGATTATCAAGTACTACGATACCTTAAACAGAATCCGGGATAAGGCATATTATTCTCTTCCACCTCTAACATTCAACTTTGAGTTTTTTGTGATGTAGATTGGGCTTCCTGTCCAGACACTAGAAGATCCATCACTGGTTACTGCATTTTCATTGGGAACTCTCTTATTTCCAGGAAGTGCAAGAAACAAGCTGTGGTCTCTCGCTCTTTCGTGGAAGCAGAGTATCGATCAATGGCTACTACTTGCTGTAAACTATCTTGGCTCCGTTACATTCTTCTTGATCTGCGAGTCCCACACTCTCACGCTATTGATCTCTACTGCGACAATCAAGCTGCCCTCCACATATCCGCCAATCATGTGTTCCATAAACGTACCAAGCATGTTGAGTTGGATTGCCATTTGGTTCGCGACAAGATTCAAGACGGGAGTGTTCGCACTCACCATGTGACCACTCATAATCAACTTGCCAATATGTTCACCAAATACTACCATTACACCGTTTGAAGATCTACTTATCCAAGTTGGGCATAATTAATATATATACTCCACCTTGTAGGGGGTATTAGAAAATACAGCGGTAGCACCAGTAACACCATAAATATCCCTCTGTATATTTACTGTATATTTTCTTTCTGTGTATTTTTGTCTTTCCTTTTATTATTTTTTCTTTCTTTCTTTACTTTATTTCCCCCTTTATTTCTGCCCGTTGTAATTATATAAGGGCAGCTTCTGCCCCTTGTCACTGTATCCAGCAAAAAGTAAATTGAATAAAATGTGTGGCGTCTGTCTTCTTTCACGCTTTGCCCACTTCTATTCTCCCTCTTTACCTCACGCCTCTGTCATCGTCTTCCTCATGCGTTGAAGCTAAGCTTTACAGGTACTTGAGGTGATTTTTGTACTCTTAAAATCATGTTTGGAGTTATCTTGATGGATGTAATAGAGTAGAGATGATTGAGGTAATCGGTGAAGCAAAATGAAGAAGCTTATTTTGTGAGGATGAAGACTAGTAAGGCAAGTTTGTCCCCTGATTCTCTCCTGACTTTGTAATGTACATTTCACAAGTAAATGTCCTCTGTTTATTTGTCAAACTAAGTCTCTATATGTAATTATTTCCTTTTTGTTATGTTATGACCATATATATTTGCTTTCATTCATGGATTTACTTATCATGTTTAAATATATTGTACCCTGCAGTATCCATTTTCCTTCATGCAATTAGCTTGAACATGTTATTCTTTTTATGTTGTTGTATTTTTTCTTATTACATCTTCCATCAATGCTTGCTCCATTTTCCTTAAAAATCATCATGTAGCTCAAGTTTTTATTTTAATTATTTTAATATTAATTATAGTTTTGAGTAGGGAGGAAAGTGAGAGAAGTCGCGCGGAAAGAGAGAGAAAGGGCATGCGGCAGAAGAGAGAGAAACATATAATTTGGGTACCTTAGAGTATTATTTTGTCAGACTTGTTTGGTATAAAGTCGAGATAAGTATTTATAATCTTTATTTTTGGTCTGATTTAGCATTTGATTTATATTGACTACTATTAAGAAATTTTATTAATATGTATAAATTTTTATACACTAAATTTGTTTACTCTAAAAATGCATATATAGTTCACTGATTGATTTGGGATTTCTAGTTTAGGCGTTGTGATTTTGAAGGATTTTACTATCTTCTAGAAGCCTAAAAAATTATTGAATACTATGTATTTTTATATTTATACATTTGTGTAAAAATGAGCATAAACTTTACATGGGCTGTGCATATTCACATGTATGTGTCCGATTGTGATCATTACACAGATTTATTATTAGATACTTTGGTCATTTTTTGACGGGGAGATTTGTTATTGAAAGTTCTTTTTGCCGAAAGGAAAGGCTTGAATGTAGTGACTTGTCCATTTGGATATTTAATTAAAATTTATAATAAATTCGGACGTCCTAATATATCTAACAATTTAAGAAATTGTACTTAAAATTGCGGGTGATAAAATATAGTGAGTAACCTTTTTTATGAGAGATAGAGTGTATAGGTAGCCTAATATACTGGCCTTACTTGCATTTGATTTGGTTTAAGGTTATCGGGTTAGGAGTAACCCTTTCCTCAAGTTAGTTTTAAAATAATGGAAATTCACATTTGGTTCATATTTTGTGTTTCTACATAAATTTAGATAATTAGAGTTGGATTTGAGATTCACCAGTTTTGCCCACAGACGGATTTGATATACCTCGTACGAATGATTTTGATTAATGTTTTGATCCGAACCTTGAAATTATTTACTTATGGTGCTGCTATGGCTTCTGCGCACACGATTGAACTGTTTGGCTATTGGACTCTACCCCAAATTATGAGTTGATTGGGTATTGAATTTGGACTTAGATTGAACTTTGGATTAGACATGTACTTATTGAAATCGATTCGGATTACTTCTATTTTATATAGATATATATGTCCAGAGGGGACTATGTTTAGATTGGACATTTATTTTGAATTTGATATTTAATTCGAGTACGAGACTACCCTTAAATTTTAGATCTTAGATTTCGATTAGATTTATTATTTTGGCGATTTTAATTTATTCTATTATCTAATTAGATATTTATTCATTTGACCCTCCATCTAATTCTTCAGACTCATTTATTTATATATAATACTTATTGAACTTTAAACTTATATTTTCTATTTTATTCCTTCAAATAGAGGCTCAAATTTATCGCACGAGTAAGACGAGTTTTGACGCAGCATCTTATATATCTGGTGAGTAGTATATATTTTTTTAAGATTGTGATGCCATCGGTTATATATCGATTTGTGGATGATTTGTTTGGGCTATCTTTAGATTTGGAGTCGGTCGAATGTAGGCCTTTGGACTATATATTGAAAACTATTGGGTTATTCCATTGTGTAGTTATTATTTTACAATTATTCCCTTACAACTTTTAGAGCAGGTTATGATTGTATCCGGATAATTGTCCAATAAGATTCTGTACAGGTTATTTTTGAGTCTCATATATGTTTGATTGTCACACTCGGGTTTGAAATTTATAAGAGTAATATATAAACTTTAATTATTTATTTAATTGATCTGTTTGGTCCGAATTTGTAACAGAAAAGTATTAGAAAAAATCGTAATAGGGAGTGACTTGGGCTGATTGTTGGTTGATTTTGGGAAGATCGTTGATTAAATCTTTATATGATAGGTGGATATCATGGCGAATCTTAGAGATTTTAGGAGATCACTCTCAAGCCAGAAAGATATTAGGAGTAGGTGATCAGCCTTGAGCCAAAAAGATGGTAGCCAAAAAGAAGATCAATTGCAAGCTGGGAAGATGTTAGAGGTAGGAGATTGGCCTCGGGTCATGGAGAAGACTATGTTGCGATGATGGGTTGCATGAGCGACGCAATGGACCAGATGATCTAGCAGCAGGATCAGGATATGGCTACATTAAGAAGGATGGCCAAGCAAGATCAAGGTCGGACACCCTTTGATCAGTTCAAGGGCGTGCATGTTTCGAAGTTTCTAGGACAGTTTGATTTCACTAAAGTAGAAAATTGGTTGAAAAAGTTGGGAATAGTATTCAAAATTATTAACTGCCCTGAGGAGGATAAAGTGAGACTTGTTACTTATGAATTGGATGGCGAAGCTATGAAATGGTGAGACTCCCAATGCCACATTTTGGGCTAGAATAGCGAGGAGATAGATTGGGAGGTCTTTTGGAAGGTGTTTAGGGATAAGTTCTTTCAATCAAGTGTCCAAAAGATTAAGGGAGTCGAGTTCGACTAACTATGGCAAGGAGACAAGACGGTGGTAGAGTATGACTCGCAATTCACGAAACTATCTCGATTTGCTCCCCATTTGTTTGCTGATGAAGCGAGTTCAGAAGTTTCTTCTAGAGCTGCAAGACTTAGTCCAAAAATAGTTAGTACCATTTAGATTGCGAATATATAGCAAAGTGCTAGATTGAGTCCTGCTGATCGAGTAGGAGTAGTTTTCGGAGAAATATTTTCAAAAAACGTCAAAGCACGGAGGCCAAAACTCAAAAGGAAAAGTTTTTCGTTAGATATCTTACTTGATGTTTGGAAGTTGAGATAAAGAAAAATCAAGTCAAGATAAGGGAAAGTCCATCGAAGAAAAGACTTCTTCTCCAAAGTTTCAATTCATGAAATCTGCTTGTGAGTTATGCTAAAAAAATCATGCGGGACAAGTTTGCTATCATCAGAATAGAGCCTACTTCAATTGTAGTGAGACGGGCAATTTGTTTAAAGATTGTCCAAAATCGAGAATGTTCAAAAAGGAGGTTGCTACTTTTTGGCAAGATATTTGCAGTCTTAGCTCGTGATGTTAGAGCCGATCCCTCGGTCATAAAAGGTAACTTGCAAATATTTGACTCATTGGATCATTTTTGGTTGATCCTAAGGCTACGCATTCCTTTGTGGTCCTTAGATTTGTGTGCAATTTGGATGTGTCTCTTTGGTATTTGGATTTTGCGTTGGTGATGTTTACCCCGGTGGGTAAGTCCCTCTCAAGTGATATTGTGTATCCCCTCGATATACGATTTGGGTCTGTGGCCATGAATTATTGGTTGATTTAGTTTTGCTGAATATGCCAGGTTTTGATGTGGTTTTGGGATGGATTGGCTGGCGTGTTACCACACTACCGTAGATTGCTTTAGTAAGACGGTTTTATTTTTTTATTCTGGGAGTTGGTTTAGTTTTGCTGAATATACCGGGCTTTGATATGATTTTGGGGATGGATTGACTGACGTGTTACCACATTACCGTAGATTGCTTTAGTAAGACCATTTTATCTTATATTCCGGGATGTAAATCATTTCAGTTTCAGGGAAGGATTAGTAAGGAAGGTGTGATGTTGATTTCAGTGTTACATTTGATAAGAGATGGGTGCCAAGCTTATTTGACATATATGATCATATTAGGGAATCATTTCGCAGCCATAAAGGATATCCTTAATGTCTGCAAATTTGAGGATGTTTTTCTTGAGAAATTACCCGGATTGCCTTCGAATTAGGAAATTAAATTCACAATTAATGTTTTGCCTAGATCTACGTTGATTTTGAGGGCTTTGTATAGGATGGCCCTATCTAAGTAGAAAAAGTTAAATTAGTAGTTGCAGAAATTGTTAGAGAAATGATTCATTTGGCCAAGCGTATCGCCATGGGGTGCCTTATGCTATTCATGAAGAAGAAAGATGGATCCATGTGATTATGTGTGGATTGTTGGGAGTTGAATAAGATCATGATAAAAAATAAGTACTCTCTCTCAACGATTAATAATTTGTTCGATCAGTTGCAAGGATTTTAAGTCTTCTAAAAAATTGATATGTGTTTAGGATATTGTCACTTGAAGATTAAGTGGGATAATATTCCCAAAACAACTTTCAGGATGGGGTATGGTCATTATGAATTTTTAGTGATATCGTTTGGATTGACGAATGTGCAGGCATCATTTATGAATATGATGAATAGAGTTTTTCAACCGTACCTAGACCAATTCAGGGTGATTTTCATAGATGATATCTTGATTTATTCAAGAAGTTTTGAGGAGCGTGAGGTTCATTTGAGGATCGTATTGCAAACTTTGAGAGAGAAGTAGTTATTTGCTAAGCTAAAAAAGTATGAATTTTGATTGGAGGAGGTGTCGTTTTTGGATCATATCATTTTCAAGGGTAGTTTATCAGTGAATCTAAAGAAGCTGGAAGTGGTGACAAATTGGAAAAGGTCGGTGAGTGTCATTGAGGTGTGGAGTTTCTTGGATTTGGTGGGTATTATAGGCATTTTGTTGAAAATTTCTTGAGGATTGTAGTACCCGCTTGACGTAGAAGAAGACGACATTTATTTGGGATGATGATTGTGATGATTGCTTCTAGGAGTTGAAGAGAAGATTGACATCAGCACCTATATTGACTATCCTTGATAGATTAGGCGGATTTGTAGTATATTGTAATATTTTCAAGAAAGGTCTTGATTTTTTTTAATGTAATGCAACCCAGTGGTGGCTTATGGGTCAAGACGGTTAAATATTCATGAGCAGAACTATTCCACCCATAATTTGAAGTTAGTGGTTGTGATCTTCGCATTAAAGATTTAGAGGCATTATTTGTATAAGAAGAAGTTTGTAGCCTACTCCGATCATAAAAGTTTAAAGTATCTATTCTCTCATGAGTTGAATATATGGCAGTGAAGGTGGATGGACCTATGAAAGATTATAAATACAAGATCTAATATCAACCCAGAAAAAGAGAATATTGTTTCTGATGCTTTGAGCAGGAGGTCTCCTAGATTGATAGTTCATCTAGTGATCAAGGAATGAAAAAAGTTCGACAGAATGAAAAGTTGTATGATTTGATTGCACTCTAAGGGATCGAGGATGATGTTGTCCTATCTTCAAGTGTAGTTAGATATTTTGGTTAAGATCAAGAAAAATCAGATGCTTGATCCATATCTAATAGGGATTACAGGAGAATTGGATAGTGAGTGCCGAGCAGACTTCCACTTTCGATCAGACAGGACTGTATTTTTGAGATCGGGTCTGCGTACCGAGTATTGAAGAGTTAAAGGAAGAGATTCTAAATGAAGCTTATAGATCGAGACTTATAAATTTATCCTGGTGTGAATAAGATATACCAAGATATAAAGTTCTTCTGGTGGCAAAATATGATGCATGAGATTATGGCCAGATGTATTGTGTATTAGCAAGTGAAAATAGAGCATAAGAAACTTTCATGGTTCTTGCATCCGTTTTCAAATTTCTAATTAAAAGTGGAAGTATATAATGATGGATTTTGTCTCGAGGTTACCTAGGACGGCGAAGAATATAGATGTCATTTGAATGATTGTGGATAGATTAATAAAGTCCACTCAATTCTTGTCGCTTCAGAAGACATATTTAAGACATAAGCTGGCTCATCTGTGCATCAATGAGATCGTTAGGTTGCTTGGTATTCTGACTTCGATTGTGTTTGATCGGTATTCCAGATTTGTATCAAAATTTTGGGAGAGCTTGTACAATAAGTTGGGTATCAATTTTCAGTTTAGTTTAGCATTTTATTCATAGATGGACTGCCAATCTGAACGGACAATCCAAATCTTGGAAGATATATTGAGAGCATCAATCTTAGAATTAAGAGGCGCTCAGGATAATTATTTGTCACTTGTTGAGTTCGCATATAATAATAATTATCAGTCAAGGATTGGAATATCTCTTTTTGAAGTTTTGTACGGATGAAGATGTAGGTCTCTAATTAATTAGAAAGTAATCGGAGATCGTAGATTACTAAGCCCCAACATTATTCAAGATACTTCTAGGAAGATCAAAATCATTAGAGATCGGTTGATCAAGGCTCAGAGTCGCTAGAAGAGTTACACTGATAGAAGGAGATCGAATATGGAATTCGAAGTGGGTGACCATGTATTCTCCACGGTGTCTTTGAGGAAAGAAATTTCGAGATTTGGAGCGAAAGGCAATTTGAAGCCAAGGTTTATTCGACTTGTTGAGATTTTAAAGTGCATTGGAGAGGTGGTCTATAGATTGATTTTGCCTTCGAATTTGGAGCGTTATCATGACGTCTTCTATGTTTCTATGTTGAGAAAATATATATACGATCTTTTTCATGTGATTGAATTTGATCCTTTGGGGGTAGATGAGAATTTGTTTTATGTTGAGGTCCTTATTCAAATTTTAGACCGGAAGGATGAAGTGTTTAGGAATAAGGCTATTCCATTGGTCAAGGAGTTGTAGAGGAATCATTCAATTGAGGAGGCCACTTGAGAGTGTAAAGTTAAAGTCCGAGAGAGATTCCTAATTTTTTTTTAGGATTGTGGTACG
>JAODPA010002087.1:0-14146 GCA_025585075.1 Nepenthes mirabilis | reverse complement strand
GAATTCTTTCAGGCCGGAGTTCGTTTTACATTAAACGGGCGGAGTACTTTTCAAAAGCCAAATTCTCATAAACCCGGAGTTCTTTTTAACAACAAAGCCAGGGTTCTTTTTATTAACAAAAGCCAGAGTTCTTTTTATCTACCAAAAACGGAACTGCTTTTCCTTAAAAGACGGAGCTTATTTCCTTAAAGGCCGGAGCATACTAAACATTGGAGCTCATTTTCTCAAGGAGGACGGAGTTCCTTTTAACGCAGCCGGAGTTCATTTCTCTTAAAGGACGGAGTTCTTTTCTCAGGGGACGGAGCTTATTTTCTCAAGGCTGGAGCTCATTTTTACATTACGAAGCCGGAGTTCTTTCTTTCATTGCGTAAACTCAAAGCCGGAGTTCGTGAAATCCGGAGTTCAATTAAAAGACGGAGTTCTTTTTCTGAAAAGGACGAAGTTCATTTTCAATTTCAATTTAAAGTCAGAATTGCAAGCCGGAGTTCCTTTTTCAATACGAAGCTGTAGTTTATTTTGGATTGAGGCCGAAGTCCATTTTTCAGTGCAAAGCCGGTTTCATTTTACATGCCAAATGCCGGTTTCATTTTACGTGCAAAATGCCGGTTCGTTTCACATGTCAAATGCCAGTTGTAACGTTTGGTCCGGATTTCATGTAAGTCCAGAATATAGGAAAACAGGCGTCATGAATTTCAAAATAGATTCAAACAAAAACTGAAAACGTGTTAACATACGATTACTTGCAGCAAAACAGGGTGCAATATATTTGCTAATGAACTGAAAACTGAAGTTAAAAACGGCGTTCGAAGTACACTTGCCTGAGAGTTGGGCTGCCTAATCTCACTTTCCCAAAGCTTTCTCCTTCCCTCTCTTCCTTTCGCATCAACCGAGTTCTCCTTCCCCTCTTCCTTTGCATCAAGCGGTTTATATAGAGGGAGGATTTGGTGGAACAAGTAGGGTAAGTTACTTGCTCCCGTACTTGTTTTAAGGGGTAAGTGGGGTAATGTAGTTGTTTTACCTACTTCATTTAGTCGCCGTTTTGTTGCCGCCTTGTTGGATTCTAAGGAGTTAAGTTTCTCCAGCAAGGCATGCACACGGCCGAACTTGAGGGGCCGGGCCTCATCACGCAACAGCCGTTCTTGAATCCAAATGGGCCGATTTCCACTGTTGGGCCGATTTCATTTGCGTAAGAAGGCGAGTCCTCTTTTAATCGGTAGAGTTCGATTATGCCCACTTAAGGGCCGGTTTCATAGTTTGATGCAGAAAGGGGCGGGTTTAGCGTTTGAAATTTTGGATCTCACAGTTCTTCAGTCGGGATTCTAAACGTCTTACCATGAAGACCAACCAAAAATTCAAATTGAGTACAATTTTGGATAACCGGAAAACTCATTGCCGTTTTCAGCAAGGAAGCTAGGAATCTAAAAACAATCTTTTCTTCCTCGGGAGAGAATAAGGCACTATGGGCCTGAGAGGAGTCAGCCGTCACAACCAATTGGAAAGCACTCAAGTAAGCATCAGGGGAAACCCATTATTTGCCTCTTCCAGCGGAAAGGCTGAGAGAAACATACGTTTGCTCTCAACTTTTACATCCTTCCAGCATCTATTCAGGAAATCCATCACAAGGATCCTATGCTCAAGAGGTGTGGCCTTCATTAGTTGACGAGAGCCATCTGATTCCAGGATCTGCTGGAGAGCCAAAAGCAACAGATCCTTCTCAATTGACAAAGGAATCTCATCCAAGCAGCTGGCATCTGAAACCAGAATAGGGGTCTGATCGACAGCCAAATCTGTGTCCAGTAGACTCCCATCCAGAGCATACTTCTTGTCAACAATGCTAGTCACTGCTTGAACTTCTGGAGAACTAACCAGGGAGTATCTCTGAATGATCCGAGAGATAGATTCAAGGGTAACATCAGGATAATTAGGCAGGTCAGCAAGGGGTCCAGGAAAAGAGCCAAAAGTCGGAGCATCCTCCAGTGGGCCAGACCCACCCACAAAGGGCAGCACCACAGCAGCTGCAGCCTCCATTGGGAGGGCGACATCAGCAGAGAGAGGGTCGCAACAGGGCATCACTGCATAATCCACCTCACTGATCACATTAGGGACACCAACAGCATGATCATCCACAACCTGAGCACCCACATCCAACACAGGGTGATCAATGTTAGTGGCAACATTAACAAGCTCATCATTCATGGACCCAGAATGAGCCCCATTCATGGACCCAGGGTGATCAGAGGAGCACACAACATAGGTTGACTGAATAGGACCCGAATCAATTAGTTGGGCCGGCATCGAAGATACCATCCCACTTGCTGAGCACTCATCAAAGGCAGGAGGACTACACGTGTGCTGATCCAAAGCAAATACATCACTAACAGAAGAGGAGTCAACCTTCCTAACAGAGGTCTCCGCATCAGGAGATGCAGATTCAACACATACTTCAGACACACCCTGAAAAGGGATGGGTTTTATGGACATACACCCACCCACCACAGCAGCAGGAATCGGGGCCTTAGGCAGTGCTAAACGCTTCTTTAATCTGCTAGGAACAGAGTGATAGGCAACATCAACTTCCATCAGCTTGGAGGAAGTAGCAGCACCCGACATAATCTTGATTTTAGCTGGTTGAGGATTACCCTTTTTCATCTCAACACAAATTCTGGCCACATGAACCCGATCCATCATGGCAGTATGGGGATCACACAGGATTTGTTTGCCAATCCTACTAGCGATCCAACTTAAACCCAATGGAGTCCAATATTCAATTGGCACATTTGTCAACGAGATCCAAACAGGGAAAGACGTGAGAGATTCCTGATCTAGAGTCAAACCCGGAAACCATCTCGAGAGGAAAATAGGGGATTTCTTGAAGGCCCAGGGGCCACGAGCCAAACAATCCTCCATTTGAGACACAGAGTCAATTTGAAAGAAGTAAAATCCTTTCTCATTGACAACTATGTGACGCAATCCAAATTGCGCCCAAACCCTCCTTGCGATAGAAAAGATCGCCGATAAGTGTGGATGATTTTCAGGAAAGAAGCCCACCAAAGTGGTGCCCCAGAAATCAGAGCACTGCTTCATAACCTCATCAGGAGGTGAAAGCGGGCAATCGAAGTCAGACCCAACACGAGGAGGAAAATATTTAAGGGAGGCAAATGAACGTAAGCCCTTATCCAAGGCAACTTGAGCCCAGGATTTTGAGTTACCATTTACAGTTGCAGGCTTTATGAAGGTTTTAGAAGATACCTTGACCGTATTCGTCTTCGCAGGTGACACATGAGAGCAGATGACGTTAGCTCTAGATCGAGGCGAGCCACAGCAGAGAACAGCAGAACCGTCCGAGGGAGGGCAGGAAGGGGAAACCGACGCCGGAGGAATACAAATGTCAGCATCCAAGCCCTTCAACTGCGTTAAAAATTCGGCGTCAGGGCCTTTTGGAGTGGCAAGAGAGGTATCAAGAAGAGGCGGAAAATCGCACGAGATAGTCTGGTCCTTCACTGACTGAAGAGGAAGAGAAGGAACAAGAGGACCATGGGAATCGAGGTCCGAGGACGGACCGTGGGGAGCCCCCAAAGGTCCGGCCATGGCTGGCATCGAAGCCGCCGGAACCGAACGAACGTCAGAAGGAAATTCGAATTTAAATTTTAGGAAATTTGAATTTGAATTTCATCACCTGAGCTGATGAACCTTTGCCTCCAAAAAGGCCGTTGGGCTTTGGCTGGGAAGCCTATTTTCCTTAAACACTGGTCTCCTGGATCGCCAGTGTTAAAAGAGAAGTACGAATCCTTCCCGATATGGATTTCTCTGCTGAACGTCCCGGTGGAATATTGGTCTCCCATTGGCCTCAGTTGGATTGCAAGTTCTATTGGTAAACCACTACTGCTACATCCTCATACTTCTAAATTGGAGCGCCTGTAATTTGCTCGGGTCTGTGTGGAAGTGGGGATTGGTTCTATTTTTACCTCCAAAATCAGGTTACGCTCTGGTTCTCCTGCTGAATCAGGGCACATGCCTGAGGCTAAGGTGCAAGTGGAATACCAAGGGAAACTGGAGAGATGAAAAATTTGCCATAAAATTGGTCATCGCGTGGCACATTGCAGAATGAAGTCTATATTTCAGCCCATGGCTAGTACTCTGCTAGGCTTGATTTCTGAGCTTGAAAATTCTTCTCAACCTCACTCCATGCCTGACTCCGCTCCTCCTGTGACGGTTTTGAATCAGTTTGAAAGTCTTGCTTTGAATAAAATTGAGGGGACTGAAATGCTCCATGAAGTGAATGACATTTTAGGGTTTCTTTGAAATCTGTTGTGCAAGATGTTACTCTGGATGCCATGGCTCCAAACCCCCTAGATGGAAAAATTGCTAAGGACATTTCTTAGGAAGTGACACAGCCTCCTCCTGGTGAAGGTGGGATTCCATTGACAAATAGGGCCAGCTGGGATGCTCCGAATTGTAAGCATTAGCATATGGACGATCTTCAAATAACTCAACATTTTGCCAAAGCCTATGAGAACACTACCTAGTCTGATACAGCTTCCTCCCACTGTTGGCTTATGCCTTCCTGCAGCAGAAGTGCCCAATCGGATGTGCACAGCACTCTTCCCCTGGTGGAGACATCTAACTCAGCTGGAAGGCTTCCATCAGATGAATTATCCACTGCTGGTGTTAAAGGTGATGTGGATACTGATACTAGTATGAACCCAAGGGACGAGCATGTGCTGCTCTCATATTCCGAGTTGTGCAGATTAAAGGAAAATAGAGAGTGGCTCCATGCTGCTGGCTACATTACAGCCTCATATGCTAACATAACAAAGCGAGGGATTGAAGTTGATGCGGCTATCGAGCCTAGCAAAGGTGCAACCCTCTTTCCCTGCAGCCCATTTCAGCTGAGGACCGATTGGCTACTCTAGGTAGATCCTCTTGTCATGATGAGGTTATAGGCTCTACGGAAGTAGGCTCTTCTCATGATGGTGTCCCAACTAACCCACCTGGAGGTGAACCAAAGCCCTGTACCAGTATTGGCATACTGTGAAGGAACATTGCAGAAATACGAAAGCAATTTGATGATCCTCAAGATCGTTTGGATATTCCTCCGCCCTTCCCCATTGACGGCTTGTCATCTCCTAAAGACGGAGGGAGCTCCAACTCTAGCCTCCGAAAATCTAAAAGGCGAAAGAAGAAATGCTCTCCTATTCCACATATTTAGCAATGCTGCTTCCTTTATTTTACAATTTCTGAATAGTGTTAAGTCGTGTTCATGACTTGTGAAGGGTACAGCAACGCTCTCTTTAGGAGAGAGATTCTTTGCCTTCTCTCTAGTTATTTTAAATCCGCGCAGGCGGCCTTTGGCGGCTGATTTTCTGTTTCCTCATCGGAGCCAGCTATGGCCGGCCTCCTGGGGGCGCATCCTTGCCCTCGCTAGGTTCTCAATCCATCTTGTGAGCCCATCCCTCTTTCTTCGTTTGGTAAATCAGCTATTTCCGATTTACCTAATCTCCTGCTTTCTTCATCCTTTTCCTGCAACCCGGTCGCGCCCACTCTTTCTTCTTCCCCCACGACTAAAGGTCGTCCTCCATCAGGGTCCTAAATCACACTAGAAGTTGTGCCCATAGGTATCCCTTTAGGTTCCAATCTTCCATCTTCTCATCCTAGTTCCTCTATTTCTCCGCCTCCTTTAGGTCGGATCCTCAGCTCCCCCTCCTAGGCCAATGTTGTCTAGAGGAATGACTCGGATGGGAGCAGTATGTTGAAATTTTTCCCCCCTCTTACAGTAGATGGGGACAGTGCTACCATTACTCCTCCTCTGGAGGTTAACGACCAAGGTCGACGGTTATGGGGATCCACTTTGGTTGGCTACTTTTTCGATACACCTCTGCATCTCTTGGTAATAAGTGGCATTGCCCGTATCCTCTGGAGGAGATTTGGCCTTGAGCACGTTGCAAGCAATGAAGCTGGCTTCTTCTTTTTTCATTTCTCTTCATTGAAGAATATGGAGTAATGCCTTCTGCCTGGTCCCTGGATGATTGCTGGGAAAGCTATATTCCTTAAACAACTACTGCCTGGTATGCAGCTATGTAAGGAAATGCACAAATCGTTCCCCATTTTGGATAAATCTCTATAATGTGCCGGTTGATTTTTGGTCTCCTTTGGGGCTTGGATGGGTTGCAAGTGTAACAGGGAAACCAACTCAACTATGCCCTAGAACTGCCAAAATGGAAAATATTGGTGTTTCCCAAATTTGTGTCGATGGAGCATCCATGTGGTATGGCTTATGTCATGCTTCTATAATGGTCTGCTGTATTCCAGTGATGATTGTGGAGCTCTTGGGTGATGCTGCTGTTTTGTGAGCAGTAGCTATGGCTGCGAATTGGAACTTTGCTCTTGATGTAGAGAGCAGATGATGAACGAGCTGGGCTTGGCATATCATTGGCGCTGGAATTGGGAACTGATTGTAGCAAATTGGTTATGTTGATGGTGATGTAAAGCCTTCTATGTTGCTATCACTATGCGGACAATTTTGTGAGATAGTGGATGGTGTTTTGCTGGCCCAGATTTGACGATGGGTGAAAGGCGGTAGCTAATTTGGATGCTGTTGGGTTGTGGCACTGTATTTGCTGGTCTGTGATGCCTCTCTGCATCCATTTTGGTGGACTACTGGTGGTAGTTCCATTGCTGTTTGTCGCTACCTATGTTGTTTGGTTTTTGAAGATCATGTAGTTGTCTTCTGCTCCCGGTACTTGGGGTGCATTTTGGTTTTGGGCAGCACTTTTGTTGTATTTGCTTATGTAAAATGACTTTATTCATTTTCTATTTTTTTTTATAGAGCAATCCTCCTAGAGGTGTTCTGTTGTACCATCTATTGTACTAGTCGCTCGGGATATACCCTAGCGTTTTATGTTCTAATCCCAAGTCAAAAAACTTGGAGTCAGAACATAGCTTCCTGTAATTTTTTTCTCCCGTTAATCCAAAATACACACTTGCTTACCAAAAAAAAAAACAAATTTCTCACAAGAATCATCCTTAAGTCAAACTCTGAACCTTCATCTTTTACAGCTTCTAAATCAGTTGTGAATGTCGAATACTCTTAGAAGCCAACTAGATGCGGCTACTGTAAGCTCATTGGACATGGGGAGTCCAATTGTAAATCTAAGAAGTTGGTTTCTTCTGCTGGTAATTCTCATAAGAATCAAGCTGTGCCTTTAAACCATTCTCTTCATATTGGTTCTTCGGTGGACCTGTAGAAGGTTGTTGTTGATTCTAAATGCTCTGCCAACCCCTTTGTCCCCCTCCTTGCTGATTGTGATGTTGAATTTGTTGAGGGCATGGACGTTCAATGCTCTGAAGTTGCAGAACAGTTGGTTGTGGATTGTTTGGCAATTACTCCTGTCTCTTGCTCCCCTATTACTGCAAACTCCTTTGGGCTAGATGCTATCAGAATGGTCATTGATCATGAGCATCCTAATGTAGATCCTGGTGATCAAATGGTTCAGTGCGGCATTGAGGTTGATGAGACTCTAAACTCCATTCCATCTCTCGATATTTATTCAGACCATGCTCCTAATTTTGATGCAAATTACCAATCTAAGTCTACTGGATGTTAGGTTTCTTATGTTGAGGCATTAAGGAGTGGGATCCCAGCAAATGGTACAGGATCCCTTGGCGCAGGGGCTTCTCCCATGCCCCAATGTCCTCTCTCAGATGCGGACCGGCTGAAGGATCTTGGTATTTCCAATTGTCCTAAAGAAGGAGTAGAGTTAGCCAAATGCTCCTTTGTCCACAATGCCCTCTCCTTCCCCCAAGGAGGGGTTCGAAGTTAGTGCACCAACTCTGAGCAGTTGTGTGGGAGCCTTGCTATTTTAAGTCAAAGGGCTGCTGATTGTGGAGCTCTGGTCGATGACGGCACTGTCCTTCCTCATGCCAGTGGCCGGGACACTCTCAATGATGGTTTTAAGCTGAAATCCATCAAAAAACCCAAATGACCTAAGCAGAAGTGGTCCCCTCCTTCTAATCACCATCTCTAGCTCAAATTACTGATTGCCCTCACTATCTTGCCCCAGCCTTTTGCAGGTCTTGAGGGGTACTACCTTCTGCTACAGTATAGACTATGGTTTTCATGATCCTTCAACCGAAGAGATTCTTTTGCTGAAATGCTGGTGGGGCAGAGGTTTCTCTGTCGATACTAGTAGAGAACCATGGCACCTATAGGGTTTGGTATGACCAGTTAGGATGGCCGGGTTGGATGTCCTTCTTGACAAACAGGTTTCCTCCCTCACATTATCCTGGTGTGAAAGTTTGAAATTAGGTTAACATGCTGCCGGGTTAGGATGTCAGGGACAATCTAGTTCGGATGGAATCGCCGGTTCCTTCTTTCTCTAATTCTCGGTTTGCTCTGTTAGCATTGTGATGAGCATTGTGGTTTGCCCTATTTGGCTACCATTTGAGGCTGATGTGGACAATATAATTTGTTGGACTCACCGTCTTCTTTCTACCACATGTTCCTGGTTGCTGCTATGCAATGTGTTAAGTAGGAGTTGTTGCCTCTTTGGTATCTAGAAACCCTATAGGTGCTATTATCTTGGTCTCACATGATCTTCGAAGATTCAGTGTATTGCTTAATTGGATCCTTTTCTTTCATGACTTGGGTCATGGTCTCAACTTATGACATGTTTCATGAGGCTTGGGGTATACTCCATTATCTTTGTTCTAATTTTAAGTCGAAAAAACACATGGCGTTAGCACAAAGTTGTGTATCTTTCATTTAAATTTAATACATTTTATTTACTTATAAAAAAAACAGACTTGTGAAGGGTAATATATCTATGTTATCATGACATGTTCATGAGGTTTGTGGTATGCCCCATTGTCTTTGTTCTAATTTCAAGTCGGAAAAACACTTGGAGTTACCACAATATTTTGTATCCTTATTTTAATTTAATGCATTTTACTTACCAAAAAAAAGGATTTTCAGCTTGTTTCGGACAACATTAAAAATATGAGAATATAAAAGGGTGGTGTCTTGGATAGAAGAGTTTTGAAATGTACGATTGTTGCGCTCATTCCGGAGAAAATAGACCATGGCCGCAAGGGTTAATCGTTTATAGTGGGCCTGCAAGTTTTTGCCTTTCCATTGATGTGCATCCCTAAGGATATTTTGGGACTATTCTTGGTAAGGCCATTGGATGCCCGCCCACCGTGGGATTATATGCCATATGGAAGACGAATAGGGGCAGGAGAAAAAATGGTGATTATGGTTTTCATCCCCCGTATTGCAAAAAGTGCATATGGTTGATTTATTGGTGTAGCCACGAAAACAATCAAGAGTGTTAAGTCTACATCTAATGGCTAGCCATAGAGTGAAAGCATGGGTGGGAATGTGAGAGGGACCCCAAACTAGAGAGGCCCAGGGCATTTTCTCCTTTGGAGGATGAAAGAGGTAATAGGCAGAGCAGCTCAAAAAATATCCCTCAGTATAGGCCGTCCAACGAACAGAATCCTTGATCTAAGAATTAGGGAGGTAGGGGGCATGTTTTCCATCAGACTGGAGACTTCCATATCAAACAGGCTTGGCTAGGCCCATCGGTCCCCTCGAATAATGTCTTTGACTAGTATCACAATGCAAGTTATCCTCCATACTTAATTTAGCATGGCTCAAATGGGTATCCGGAAGGATATGACTAGTAGATCGATATATGTTATTAGTCTTGCATTGGGCATTACCATGGCCAATCTATTAGCGCATTCCACACCTAACATGTTTTTATTCATGGTCAATATCCACCTCCATAAATTGCTTTGTCCTTGAATTGGAAAATCTCCCTGTATTCAATCAAACTTTTGTATAGAAAGCAGCAGCCGCTTCAAACTCCACACAAACTCTGGCGAACCACATATGCCCCATTCTAACAGTATGAGTGTCAAACTCAATCCATTCTCTAACAGTGCTTATAACCTGACTAAGACCCAAAGGTGTCCAAAACTCCATAGGCACATTAAACCAATTAATTTAAATTGGAAATATTTTTTGTTCTTCCTTAGATAATGCCATCCCCATGGGTCTAGGAGGGTGACAAATGCACTAAGTTCTTCTTTTGTTCTTTTTTTGATAAGTAATTTGTGTATTGAGATTGAAAGAATTTATAAAAATTAGATTCTATCTCCATGTCTCATACAACTGTGGAGGTAGAGCATATGAGTTCCGGCATCCCCCAGTTTCACATTACATGCCATGAAGTAAATAACAACAAAATAGTGACACAAAAGCAAATGCAATACAATTAAATCTTACTATACACACTAGTTGCGATGGATCTGTTCCTCTGTTTCGTCCAATGGTAGTTATTTTCAACTTTTGATAGACCTTGTTAGTGTTCTAATTAACTAGTTGAGTCTCCTGCCATGGTCGTGAGTTGTGGAAAGTTCTTTGATTGTGCATCCTCCAAATGAAGAACACTGCAGCTACTAGTATGAGCCAAAAGGAGTAGGCTTGGACGTTCTTTCCTTTCCATTTGGTAGCTGACTAGATATTTGAATTCTAGTCATTGTATGGCCAACTCAGAGTTGCCTGGCACAAATTCTTTTCTAGACACCATCAGAAAAAGGGCAACTGAAAATCAGGTGATCATGGCCTTTAACTCCATTGCCACATAGGATGCATGTATTGAGTAGGTGAATGGTGATGCTAATACAATACAACATGTTTAGTCTCCTCCGAATAGCCGACCATAGAATGAATGCATACACAGGGATGTGATGTGGGCTGACGTGGACGTAGTGGGGCTCAGCATCCTTCAGGTCTGGCTAACGTGGACGTCATGGCTCTTTGGGGGTTGGACGTATTATCTGGGTTTTGGCCGGTCAAAATTGACAGGCTCTTGCAGAAAAAAATGCTTTTTGGCTAGTTAACCTGTTGATCGGCTCCATGGTCTGTGGATAGCGCTCCGGTCTACCCAAAAGAGGTGGCCGGTTGGGCTGACGTGGACGTGTTGGGTTCTGCAACCTTCAGGCCTGGATGACGTGGACGAACGCCTATAAGTCATCTGGTGAGATTTGCTTTATTGTGTTGATGAGGATGTTGCTGGAGATGCTAGTCGTTGGGTGGGTTCTCTGGAATGGATCGTCGGATGGCTAGTGTTTGCCGGTTTGCTATCGCTCTGTGGGAGTCTTCTCTCACATTATCCCATAATGGGATGCCTACTGACTTGGACGTAGTGGTTCTTTTGGGCAGTATGGATCCTTCGCTCACAAGCTCCCGGTCCTGTTGGTGGCAGGTATGCGACTTTCGGCTAGTACGCATAGCCAGTGTAGCTGCTAGTTTTGTCTGACATGGACTGTTGACTATGCTGGGCACACTGGTCCTTCTCTCACCCGTTCCCGACTTGGGCAATTCATTCCGGTTTGCTATTTCATGCTGGGACAGAAGGCTGAAATGTAATTTTTTCTTATCCCTATTTGGCTGCCGGTTTTGACTGATGTGGACGGTTGGCTATGCTAGGCACACCGGTCCTTCTCTCACATGTACCCGGTTTGGCTAGTTTGACCATTTTTGGGACTTAGAGGATGGAAGAGTGCTTTGCTGCACTCTTCTATAATGAGGCTCTATTGGGCTAGAAGGCTGATGGTCTTGGCCGGTTGTTATTTCTTTACGTACCTTCTTTTCGTTTTTATATTTCTTTCATGGTGTGCTTGGGGTATGCCCTAGCGGCTTTATTCTAACTCTAAGTTAGCAAAACACTTGGAGTTAGAATAGAGTTTTGTGTAATTTTTAATTTAATCAAATTTTAATTACTTACCAAAAAAAAGATATGTGGTTCTTTTTTTTTTTGGTAAGTAAGGAAAGATTTTATTAATGAAAAGAAAAATACAAAACTAATATTCTAACTCCAAGTGTTTTACCGACTTGGGGAGATAACAAAGACATGGGGGCAAACCCCAAGCACCGTGAATATGTCACGACCCCAACAAAGTAAAGTTAATAACCGGTCAAGAGAGGAGATTGAAATAAGAGGAAAAAGGAAGAAACAACAACTTAACCCATCGATCCAAAATAGGCTTCAGTCGGCACTTTACCTTGGACTGATATAGCTCACTGTCATTATTCATGCATCGTCCCACCATCACGGCAAACCATAACCACAGCACAGGCAACATCTCGGCCATGTACAGGGATCTCAGGCTCACCTACCATACCTCGGACAAATTCAACACACCCATAGCATATCAGGCAATTCTACCCCAATATAAGAGACCTGTACATATGTATCTCAGCCAGGTTCACCATCTCGGCCCAAAAAGCGCAAAAAACCTCTTGGCTTTGAGTATATATCTAGGCCAAGAAACACCTCACCACAGCAGAGGTAGCACAGCATGCGACAGCGGACAAGGATCAAGAGTTCCCTAACTACTGCAACAAAAAATTGCATCCAAAACACCAGAATTCAATACCACAGGAGCAAGCATCCCCAACACCACAAAAGCCTAACTGACCGGGCAATTAGAAGACATCAAGGCCCAAAGCATAGCACATGGGTAATCAACTACCCCGGCCAAAGGATACCTTGGACTAAAGTAGTTAGTCCCAAACCATACACCTCAATAAACACCATTAGCAGACCTCATGCAAAACAGCCACCTCGGTCCCAGGCAAAGCACTCATCACACACTCTACCCGAGAGACTAGCCAGACCTTGGGCCAAGAACAACACCCGAGCAGAAGAAAGGCTCAAGTACGTTGTACCGTTTAGAAGCAGTGGATCACAGGCTGCAAGCTTCAATAAAAAGCATACACTGCTACCAGCAGTACAATACTTAAATGACATCCCCATGTTTCAAGGGATTCCATACGGAAACATCTAAGTTAATCAACAAGCCAACAAACAGTAGCTGAAGAAAGGCAGATCCAATGTGACGACCCGACTTTTTACCACCAACAAAAGCGGCCGTCAAATCCAAAATCCTTCCCTTAAAAAAAATTATGAATAGGTGGACATAAAAATTTTTCTTTTCTTCTTTTGAACCTGAGATGCATACTAGGAATTTTTACTTTCATTTATCCCAAAATGTTACGGAAACATACTAACATTCATAAGCAGCAGAATAAATTTTACAAGTCTCTTTAAAATATCAAAAACAAAATAAACAAAGCTCTTCAGATCTGTTTCAACCAGCTTAGCCATCTATACTGCGAGGTTCTATTCAACTTCATCCTCCATAAGCTTTTCGTCATCTGAAAAGTGGCAAGAATGAGCTTACAAAGCCCAGCAGGATACTCACGTACAGAAAACATAAACATACATATAATTTGATCAAAATATAATTTCATAACATAGCATAGCATACGAAAGTCATCATATCGTTTCTTCTTCAATTCTTATTCGTTTCATCTTGTCTTCGAAAAATTTAACCAACATTGTTCGGAATTCTTATCATCTTTAGGGACCGGACGGGAGCGGACAACATCGAGGACGGGTTGTGTGCTACCCCACAACCTAAAGCCGTATCCCTTCATTATGCTCCCCGGGGCGGGAGGTAATACCTTTAACCCGGCATACGGGACCAGAGTCCATAATTCTTATGCCACTAAAAGGTCCCCTCCCGTGGCCCAGGAGGCATCCTCGAGTGTCACTCCAATATCCTTCATGCATCCTTAATAGCAAGCTTAACGGAAACTCGGTTCTTGGTTCGTGTTCTTTAATGGCCAATCATCATAGATCAAAAGTCGGAAGAGTTCCACTTGCTGTCCATAATCCATGTGTTTTCATATAGCCTTGTTCTTTACTTCATTCATTGAAGTCCATATCATCCGAAGTTCTTTTCTTTCGAAAACGAAGTCCATTTCTAAAATTGAAGGTCTTTAAATCCGGAGTTAAAAAGTCAAAGTCCTTTTTCCTTATTTTGCCGGAGTACTTTTTCTTTAAAAAGGGCGGAGCTCTTTTTCTTCCTTGGCGGAGTGCTTTTTCTTATCAAAATCGGAGTGCTTTTCTTTTCAAGGGGACGGAATGCCTTTCGTATCAAAACCGGAGTGCTTTTCATTTTAAAGGGGCGGAGTGCCGTTTCTTAAAATGGACGGAGCATCTTTTCTTAAAATGGACGGAGTGCTTTTCATGGCGGAGCTCTTTTCAAAAGACGGAGTTCTTTTATTAAGGCA
>JAODPA010002076.1:0-14146 GCA_025585075.1 Nepenthes mirabilis | reverse complement strand
CTCGTGAGCGTATAATGCTATAGTTTGAATTTCGAAAAAGTTTGTATCGATCCCACCGCATACCACTTCAAATTCGGAAACCTATTGCCGCCTCTTCGTCATCCACTGCGTAATCTTCCGTCCCCGCACTCTGGGTGCCTGCTCTCTCGATCACACCGCCTGCTGATTCTTGTCGCCGCCTTTTTTTTTGATGTTGTCAAAGCCCTTTCTATTCTTCCCACTACATCGCTTTATTTAAATCTGAGATGACGGCTGTGCCGGCGCCAACACTGGGAAGGGAGCTGTCGAATTCACCGTTGGACGGCATAACAAACCTTCGCTTCTCTAATACCAGCGACCATCTTCTCGTTTCGTCGTGGGACAAGGTCCTCTCGAGTGTAGTTTAAGCCCGGTTTTCATTCAATCTATCCAACCTACCAAGTCTTTTTTGTGATTCTATTAGGTATTTATTTAACTTTATTTATTTATTATTACCAGAGTGTTCGATTATATGATGCGAGTGCTAATGTGCTGAAAGGAGAGTTCAGGCATGGCGGTGCGGTGCTAGATTGCTGCTTCCACGATGAGTCATCGGGGTTTACTGCTTGCATTGACAGTAATGTGAGGAGGTATGCTATTTTCGTTTTCGCTGGCCGCTCTGCATTTATTGTATACTATATTTGTACTTTATTGTTTGCAAACGTCTCCTTGGATCTTTCAACTCTCTGTGCTTTTGCACATCATAGCAATTTGTTCCCGCTCACGAAAGGGGAATTTTCAGCACCCAAAGCTTCATTTTAACCAAGCTCAGTAACTGGATTTGGGTACTTTGTGCTTTAATTTATTGGTCACCGAATCCATAGATTGGGTATCTCTTGGGAAGTCCTCCTCAACCCACCACAAATCTCTTTGCTTCTTCAATGAATTTGCTTGCTATTATGTCTGTCATGCCATGCCTTCCGAACTCAACACAGCCTATTGTATAGATGTGCAACTTATAATCAAGCTAATGGATTATTTGCTTGCAAGGCATTTCCGTTCCAGCAGGTATAGAAACAGTAAGCCGGCATAGAGCAAATCTCAACCAATGGGCTATTTGCTATAGTTTAAAGCCCAATTCATTGAAGGTCTAGAGACATGAAAAGGTGGCTTACCTGCTGCTTTTCTAAGAGCAAGGCAATTTAGCTGTTGTTCCAAAGCTTTCATGCCAACTGAAACGGCGGACATGATGTGAAGAATGGGCAAATGAGCTACTAAGGTTTTTTGTTGACTTTGTACTAGCTATACTATTGTGAGTGTACTTGTGCGTTAAAAGGGATACTTTAGTTGGGCTGCCAAGTAGAAGTTATAGGTGAAGTTTTTCGTGCCTTGCTTTGCTATTAAGTAAGGTGGCCATTTGTTATATCTTATTCTCATCTTGTTCTATTACTCTCTTTTTGACAGTATTCCAGAGTGCTAGACCTAGAATTTAGGCCAATTAGAAGTTAGGCCTGTTGTTCTTTTTTAGGTAATTAGATTAAAGCTCTTCAGGTCCAATGCAAACCAACCTTTCTTTAAGCACAGGGGTCTCATCCCCCTCTTCAAACTCCATATATAGGCAGCTTCATAGAGTGCTTAGGTGAGGCTGCCTGGCATTAGTATCACCCAGGCAAGTGCGTGATCTGAGGCAAGTGGTATCTAAGCCACAAGCCTGGGCAATTGTTTTGCTTGTTATCAAGTTGATTGACCTATTTGAGCTGTGAGGCTGCGTTGTGGCAGTTGTGATTTGGCCTGTGATCATAGCAACTTCACCATTAATCCTCAATTTGTATTGTAATTAGTTTTAAATGTGGCTGTTTTTCTGTTTTTATTTTACCACAAGATGTATTGACTGACTATAGACAGATATCAATGAATTTTTTGCCAATTCCTATGCATGTGATGATTTGGAACTTTTCTTTTTGAATACACTATGGAGTTTGGGCATTAAGCACATCAATCCACAGCTATATTAGGTTTAGTTTGTATCCTAATAGGTGCAGTCCTGTCTAGGGGTGGGCCCCAAGCTTTCTTGCAAAATTGACATATCTTTCTTGTTTCCTCTAATTGCCTATCCAATGTGTTTGCAATTCTATCTGCATAGTCACTGTCATTCCATCCACATGGAAGATAAAGGATATTAAGTGTGGATTCAATAAGTGGAGGTGTTTCTAAATCAAAGGAAGGGTTAGAAAGTGGCAAATTATAGTTGGATGAAGGGAGCTCTATAAGTAAAATAGTGGGAAGACAAGAATAGCCATTGAAGAAAGACTATTGACAATGATATGGGCTTTTTATCACAGCGGTCCAGTGTCTTCGACTAGCCATAGTGTTAAGGGAAAGAAATAGAGGAAAAGGCTTAGTATCCAATGAGCATTAAGCTCCCATATTTATAGAATTATATGGTTGTAATTATAATGCTATCTTTTATCATTATAATACTTCCCCTCAAGTTAGAGCATATGTATCATTTATGCCAAGCTTGTTGCAAATATATTTAACTCTAAGATTCCTTAAGGATTCAGTAAACAAATCAGTAAATTGATTGCTTGAATTAACATAGGAGGTGACTATTTCCTTTGTTAACAGTTTCTCCTGTATAAAATGACAATCAATCTTGATATGCGTAGTCCACTCATGAAATATAGGGTTTAAGGTGATGTGTAAGACAATTTACTTGTCACACATTAATTTCATTGGTGAAGAATATTCCACTCCAAGCTCTGTGAAGGTTCCTTTCATCCATATAAATTCACATGTAGTTAGTTCCATAGAGCGGTATTTAGATTCTGCACTAGAACGTGATACTATAACGTGCTTTTTACTTTTCTAGGATATTAAATTTTTACCTATGAATATATAACACTCAGATGTAGAACGACGGCCAATTGGAGATCTTACCTAATCAGCATCTAAATAATCTATAATGTTAAAATGTCCTCTATTCCTATAGAGCAACCCTTTGCAAGGAGCTCGTTTGATATATCAAAAAATGCACATGATGACTCCCGAATAACTTTAGTGTAGAGAGTTTAAAAACCGACTCACTATACTTGCTATAAAAGAAATATCTGAACAAGTTACAATGATATAATTAAATTTGCCAGCTATCTTCTATATCGTTCTGGATCATTTATTAAGGTTTCTTTATTAGGCAACAACTTGATATTGGGATTTATTGGCAAATTGCACGGTCGAGAGCTTAGCATACTTACTTCACTCAAGAGTATACTTGCGTTGAAAAATAAATGCTCCATGTTTCGATCTTGGAACTTCAGTTCTTAGGAAGTACCTCAATAGTCCCAAGTCATTTGTATGAAATTGTTGTTTTAGAAAAGTTTTTAACTCTTTTATGTCTTCCATATTATCACCGGTGATAATTATATCGGACAATTAGCCATAGATGTTTTGATGTTGATGAATGTTAATGAAGCATTGGATTGTCGAGATTATGCTGTTTCAATTCAATTTGTAGAACAACCATACCAAAATGGCCAAATCATGCCCGACGAGATTGCTTTAATCTGTATACGAATTTTTTCAACAGACAAACCATGTCAAACTTCTTCCAAGTAACAAACCCAAGTGATTGCTCTATATAAAATTCCTCCTACAATCATCATTCAAAAAGATATTTTTAATGTTCAATTGCTGTAAGGGCCAACAATACATAGTAGTAAGTGGTAAAAAACGCGAACAGAAGACATCTTAGCAACCGTAAAAAAGATATTGCTTTAATCAAGCTCATAAACTTGGGTATAACCCTTGGCTACTAAGCAAGCCTTAAGGCGATCAATAGTTTCATAAGGGGAAAGCTTTATATTGTAAATCCACAGACAACCTACAATAGTCTTGCCGGAAGGAAGAGCAACTAATTTCTAGGTATCATTAGAGTGCAAAGCAAACATTTGATCGAACATAGTAGCACACGACCTTGAATGTCTAAGGACTTCATTAACAGATCTAGGAATAGAGATAAAAGATAAAGAAGCAATAGACGAAAAAGACTTGGGTGACAAGGAATTGTAGGAGACAACATTGAAAATAGGATGTGAGGTGGTACAGTGACGAGTACCTTTATGTCGTGTAATTGAGAGGTCCAAATTGTACGGATGGTTGACTAGTGAAGGGTTTCGAGAAAGTGAGGTGATTGGTGTTAGCACATCTTGTAGATGAGCGTAGGGGTGCCGTACATATATATAGACATTTGGTTTGTTCAATCAGAAGGAGCTCTTAACAAGTTTAGACCTAGATGTACCCTCCAAAGTAGTAGATGGGGTAGGAGAATCCAGAGGAGGAAATAAAGGAATAGGTCGAGCAAGCGCCTTAGTCACAAAATCAGAAGAAGGCAAAGGATTAGCAAGGCAGGGAACATGTTCGAAGAATGTCACATCGGCACAGACAATGGAGTTGTGTACCTGAGGAGAGTAACGTTAATATCCCTTCTGGTATTTGGTATACCCAAGAAAATACTTTTGAGAGAACGTGGAGCTGATTTGTCATGACTAGAAGATAGATTATGAATGAAATATATACATCCAAAGACACTCGGAGGTAATGAGTAGAAAGAATCATGGGGCAAAATAATAGAAAACGGGATTTGTTCGTGGGGTATAGATGAAGGCATGCAATTAATCTGATAATAAGCATTGAGGACTATATCTCCCCTAAATGTTAAAGGGGTATGCATATGGAATAATGTACGGGTAGTTTCGATAAGGTGTCAATTCATTTACTTAGCTATTCCATTTTGTTATGGAGTATGAGGACAAGAAGATTGGTGGATGATACTGTGTGTAGACATGAAGGAACGAAATGGCTCAAAAAAATATTCTTTGGCATTGACGCCGTGTAACAATCAAACAGAAATGCTATGCGCGGATCTTAGCACAAAAAGTAGAGAAAATAGAAAACGTTGTTAATCGATCTTTTACTAAATATAACAAAGTCATTTGAGAGTAGTTATCAACAAATGTGATAAAACAACGACAACTAGTCTTGGAGAGAACACAACTAGGACCTGACATTTGAGTGGACTAACATGAAGGGGATACAAGTCTATTTGTTTACACGACTCACAAAAGGACTACAACTATACCTTTTTAACCGGTAGGATTGACATTAAAATTTAGAAATACTACTAAAAGTCAGAATCATCTTCATTAGTGAAGATAAAGATGGATGACCAAGATGACTGTGTATTTGCTCGGATGTGGGTGAAGTAGTACTCGCAGTAGGAACTTAGTACAACCCCTTGAATTCGTATCCAAAACCAATTTTCCTACATGTCCTTATATTTTGAACAATAATAGAATCAGGAGAAAAAGTTACAGAGCAGTTAATTAGTTTGATTAATTTTTGTTAACATATAACAAATTAAATGAAAATTTAGGGAGATAAAGAATAGATTGTTAAGAGATCGAAGAATTTGGACAAATGGACCTGATCCCACTTATAGAGGTAGAAAAGCTATTTGGAAGTGTAACATTGGGTAAGGTATTTGAGTGATAGATATGGGAAAATATTGTGACATTACCACTTAATTGATTAGTGGCATCGGAATCAATTACCACTTATCTATGGGTTTCAATGTGCAGTAGTCCATGATAAACATGCCATTGAGTTTCCATGACTTGTCTGGGCAAGTGAGGCAGTGGTGTAACTGGATGATTAGCCTATTGTGCAGCATGAAATTGTAGGAACTTAGTACATTCCTTCTCAGATTCATGAATGGAGGGTGTAGACAATGGTGGTTGGGGCGGAGAGATGATTTCCACGGTATCAAGTTGGGCTGCATTTGCTGCATGAAGTGGCCGACCATATAGTACCCAACAAGTGTTATGTATATAGCTTAACTTGTTATAAAAAGAATACTGAGTGGTACTACCATCATTTCCCTTACTGCTAAATTGTCCTCCATCACCACAGCCTCTATCACATCCTCCTCAATAGTTAATCTCATCGAGACTAGTAGAATGTGTCACAAGAGTAGAACGGTTGACAGGAGATTGTATTGCATTAGTATGAGGATGAGCACACATAATACGAGAGAATATCTCAGTAAGGGTAGGAAGTATGGGATTGTATAAAATCTTGATACGGATGGGCTCGTAATCAGAGGAAAGAGCTCAAAGCATATGAATGATAAATAATTGTTCATGTTGTATCTGCAAGCATAGATATCTGTGCTCAATGGAAAGATCTCATTAAATTCAGTCGTAAATCGTCTATCTGTCCAAATAGTAGTGTTTAGTCACAATCATTCAGTTTTTGCCGGCTCAAATTATTAACCATATCATAAATACGAGTGACATAATAGGTATGCATATTTGGAGCGGTGGACCATACAGACTGACATAATCGACAGATCTGAAATAAGTCTCTTAATTCATGATCAATAGATTGTTATAACAAAATTAACAATTGTCTATTAGCATGCTTCCATAATTTACTATCAGTAAGAAACAAGTCATCAATAAGTTTAGTAGAGAGATGATCTTTTAAACCTTGAACAAGATACCAATTCTCAACAGTAACTGCCCAATGTGAATAATTCCTTCCATGTAGTTTGGTTGTGGTAATAGTCAAAGTGCTAGAAAAATTGAGGGTGACAACAAATGTTGTCATATCACTTAGTCGTGATATCAGTACGAGACCTAGAAGTGTTAATGGAAGAAGACACCTGAGATATGCCACCCACGATACTGAACTAATATTATATTTGTGGTCTCCTATATACTCATCGATCACGGGACAACAACCAATATCAAACAAGTATAAGGCATTTTTTTGATTTCATTAAATGAGCCTATGCTTAGGGCTTAAGCACGTGACAAAAGTGTTTGAGTAAATGGTATTACTAATATCATAGGGATATAGATCGAACTAGATACCCAGTAAAGGTAATATAGATCCATGAGGAACATAATTGTGGAGGTCTTCAGGTCCTGCATGGGACTTATGTGCTTGTTTGCAGCAGCGCGTGCAACAGTGAAGACCATGACCTTTGGTTTCTGGTGCGACTCCTCAAGGTGACAACCTTGGTCTGGGTCGGTTTTTGATTAACTTCATAGTTTGTTGTAAATATGAGAAATAAGAGGAAATATGCGCTAGGAGAGAAGTAATAATGAGTTGCTGTGTGTACGGCAATGGAGGAGGTTTGGCTTCGAGGAACTGGTTCGGATGTAGTTAGAATTTTGATTAGGTTTATGGTTTTGCTGTAAATCTTGAAAAATAAGATGGAGGAGAATTGGCTAGGGTTTATGGTATCTAGTGTCGAGGCTATGCATGCTTGGGCAGTGGTAAGCGGCAAAGGTGCAGACTAGGGTTTTTGGAACCCTAGCCTTAGTACTGAATACCTCGTTAAGGGAGAGAAATGGAGGGAAAGGCTTAGTACTTAATGAACAGTAAATTCCCATATTTATAGAATTACATGGGTATAGTTGCAATTCGATTCTATACCCTAATAACACATAGCTTTATAAAGCATAAATGGAGTTGATTGCTAATATTGTTCTTGATGTTGCTTCAGGATGGTTTTCAACTATGGCAAGGAGGATATTTTGGGAAGACATGATGGACCTGTGCGCTGCCTGGAGTACTCTTATGCAACAGGTACAGTTGGGAGTGCTAGGACTATAAATTTCTTGATTATGCTCTTTGGTCATCTTTGGAAAGGATTTATTTTTGTGTAATATGGCAATGAAGATAAAAATATGACTGTAATTCATATTCAACCTAAATCAAGAAGGGATTTATTTTTTGAATTTGACAATCTTGAGAAAAAAAACTATGATTGGCATGTGATGGGTCCCAGTACCCGGGGCCCATAAAGAATGGCCCAAAGGTCCAGCCTGCGGTCCAAGAGGCCCACGAGGTTATTCTGGCCAAGATTTTAAGTTGGCCTAAGAGGCCTGAAGACAGCCATCCACTTCTCAAGGGGCCCGAGAGGCTAACTTGGCCCGAGAGGTTCAGTTAGACTTAGGAGCCCGAGGACCTCCCGAGGAGCCCAAACGACCGAGATAGCACCAGAGACTAACTCAGCCCAGAAAGCTCAAAGACACCTTGAGAGACCAATGCCTCCAACAAGACCCCGAAGGCGTGAAACTAAGGCACGGCTCTGAGAGCCCAAGGGCTTTTCACAAGTCAGGCTCCCAATCAAAATCCGAGAACATCTAGCTCTGCGAATCCGCGAACTTGACAAAGGCTAAGAGGGCTTTTTAAGGACGAGGAGTATTTTGACATTCCAGAAACGCCAGAATAGAGGAAAGGAGCCCAGAACGACTGAGGGCGCCAACTTAGACGTCTCATTGTTACCAATGAGCACGCATTCCCTGCAACACGCAACCACCACAAGAAATGATGATTTTCAAAGCACGCTTGATTATTGCAAGAATGATGTTACACGCAACGTGTCTGACACAGCACACCAAATTGACAGAGTTGGTGGTCGGCTTCTCTGCACACGCCTGCGCCACGTGGGCACATTTCAAGAGCAGATCCTTCACTATAAATACCTTATCTAAGCGCCTAAAAAGGGGGCCAACACTTGCAAAAGAAAACTGCCGACATCTACGCACATATACTGTAAGCAGCGCCTAAGTGAGAGAACAAGAATAGAGAAAGGGACAAGATCCCCCCGCTTACAATTCTGAGCAGCTTCCTTCCCCTTTACAAAATTGAGCACTTGTAATCCGTTCAACGATAGTGGAACCGTTTCGGACCCAGGGTCCCGTGGTTTTTCCCCTCTCATTAAAGGGAAGGTTTGCCACGTAAATTCTCATGCGTTATTCTCCCTCTCTCTTCCTCCCATATCACACCCACTAAATCTAACAAAAAATTACCAGATCACTTGTGTTTTGCACTGATTTCATCCGAGTAAGCCCAGAGGATCCGTGCGGTCAATTCGGATCTTCATCGTATGGTGGCTGGAATCCCGGGACGCAACAGCATGCGACTTTAATCCTGAGAACATGTCAAATCATTCTAATTGTGCCTATGTTTATAATGTGGATTTGCATTAAATTTGAATAAAATGAAATCTGTCTCTGCCTATTTAGCAGCATAGACTTGGAATGTATATGTCAGTCTGAGACCTTTGATGAAAAATATTGAAGTGAAATCAGATGAAAGATGACTTCAATCCACCAAGGAGAAATTCCTATTCATGCCATTTAATTAGCCTAATTTTTTTTATATTAGTCTAATATTTTAAGTTGCGGATGTGAAGAAATTAACTCGACCTATTGATGATCACAGTTGAATTTAATGCACAAGCTCAAGCATTGGCCTACATAGTCACACAATGTAATTATAATTATGAGATTTGTTGTCTTTTGATGAAGTTGCATTACTATCTATTCCAACTGTCTATAGGGTGCATAAAAACTGTCTATTTTTGTTGCTCATTTTGAGTTACAGTATCATGCATTCTAAATGAGCAAGAGTGAATCTCTGGATAGGTTACCAAGAAACAGGGAAGATGCACATGTTGGCTGAGTATGAGGAATTATTTTTGTTGGAGAGAAAAGGAGGATGGAGCCTGTGTGGGGGTAATACATGGAGAAGTTTGAGACCAGTTGTTCGCTTGAAAAAGTGATTGACAGGAGTGATGTGAAAATCTTTTTAATCTTGTGTTCCATTGGGAGTATTTTGATTAGGGACAGTCCTGTCCTTAAAACCACTTGCCCCCTATCCCGAGGTATATTGAAAATTTACTTGCTTAGCTTGCTAGCACCCAATTTGGCTTTTTAAAGTTGGAGTGAAATGTGTTAACAACAATTTCTCAGGTTACTGGGTTGCAGGATTCTTCGTCTTACATTCATAATATGAGTCATAAATTCACAGGGCCCATTTTAACTTTTATTTATCTTTCTAGGGGCTGATATGATTTTAATATAAGAAATTTTAAAATCAGTTCCGTATCTGATGGCATTTTGACTTTGTGGATTAAGACTCTAATGCTCTTCAAGAGAAATGATTTTGTGATACTAGTATAAATTTGGTCAGCTTTTAGATATATCCCCGCTTTTCCACTTCGGTGAATGATATGCTCAAAGGACATTTGAGCAAAATATTGGTAATGTAAGCATTTACTCATGGTTTAAGAGATTAAAAATGTCAAATTGAGACCATGAAATGGGACCAAGAGAGTAATCTTTTGGCATTGTTTGTGTCGTCTGAAAATTTCTTGTTTTTTTCTAGTTGATTTCATTGTAATCTTACGTAAAAATATGCTTGTTTATGATTTTAGGTCAAGTGATTACCGGTAGTTGGGACAAGACACTGAAGTGTTGGGACCCCAGAGGTGCAAGTGGACAGGAGCGTACTCTTTTGGGAACATATACACAGCCTGAGCGTGTCTATTCTCTTTCTCTAGTTGGCCATCGCTTAGTGGTAGCAACTGCAGGAAGACATGTAAATGTCTATGATTTGAGGAATATGTCTCAACCTGAACAAAGAAGGGAGTCTTCGCTAAAATATCAGACAAGATGTGTGCGTTGTTATCCCAATGGAACAGGTATCCACCTAAACCTTAGAAAGGTTTGGAAACATATCCATCCTATAAATATCTGTTTTATTGCTGTTTGCAATTTTTGAAAGACAACCTTTACAAAGGATTCATCTAGCTGGTTCACCTTGTTGAGTTGTAAACGTGTTTCATTGTGGATGTGTGCACATATTTTTCTTTGGCTTCCACAGTATAACGACCATGAAGCATAATTGCCAATACATGGGGTAAGCGACATGAAATATCTTCAATCATTCATGTCAGTTTTCCCTTAGTTCAATGTACACTCAAATTTTTTGGGTCCACATGCATATAAAATGAATTATCTAGAAGTATTAATTGTTTTATGTTTTAGGTGTATCAAAATTTATTGAGGAAAGAATCACTGTGGCAGTTGAAGGGAAAATGCAACAGCCAGCGAGTGGATGTTTAGTTTTCTGTTTGCTTTGTGAATTTTGTTATAATTTCCACACTAATCTTCTCCTTCAAATTGGCTGTTCGTAGTAAGGCCTACACTACATGTCGTATTTATCCAACTGTTAGTTCTGATTCATATTTTAAATCATTGGCCAGGTTACGCACTCAGTTCAGTGGAAGGTCGGGTTGCAATGGAATTTTTTGATTTATCTGAGGCCAGTCAAGCTAAAAAGTTTGTTGCAGTTCTTCTCACACCATTTTTTAAGTGTTTGCGTGCTCTCTACGTTTCATATCTATTGATTTACTCCCAAATAATCCTAATTCAGTTTTGCTAGGTCTGGGTCATGGGATAAAAGGTTTCTTGAGCTGGATGATAGAATGACAGTCATTTGTTTAACAGAGTGTATATAAATACATTAATAATTGGGAAAATTTTCTGAACAATACAACGTAACCAATAGATTTGGTTTTCGAATAAAAACAGTTTATTGACGACGGTAAAGGGGACATCAGCATAACACCTAAGGGATGTGGAACCAAATATAAATGCCAAATCAACAGCATATAGAAGAATTGTGAGGACATACAATAACTATTCCAAAAAAGTATACTATCTTAATCATGGATCAGGGTGTTTTCCCCTACTTGACAATAAAAGGGAAGCATTAGCATACTATCCCTCTTAAGTAATGGTTAACGTTGATCTCTCTTGTTTTTGCCTTTCCTAAATTGAGGCCTTTGTTTTTGCTGCCAATGGCAACCCTCCATCAGATGTTGGGGTTTATTTTTTATATTTCCTTTTGAAGCTGTTCTATGTTGTACCTACTTGCATTGGCGGTGGATGTTAGCAGAATATCTGCTATCAACACTTTTCATCGTGTGGCCATGAACCTGGTTCTGTAGTCGGTATTGCTTATAGATGCAGGCTACCTGACATATTATTATGTATTTATTTCTTTGTTTGATATTTACAACTTTGTGATGGTTGTGAACTTTGCACAGATACGCATTCAAATGTCACCGAAAATCAGAAGCTGGAAGAGATATTGTCTACCCTGTCAATGCCATCACTTTCCATCCCATGTAAGTGTCCAATAAATCTTGCCTGGGCTACAATAGGCAGAACAGTAATAGGAAAGCCTCCATATTGTTGAATCAAAATCTGAACTCATTGAAAGTGGTTATCTGATCCCATACTTTGGAATATATGGAGCTAATAAAGATTGTGTATGACTTTTCTTTAAATCATATGGGAAGCCAATATCCTGTGACGTAGCAATATGCAATTTATATAAGAACTAGTAGGCATAATGGTGATCCCCTCTGAAAATAGTGGAGTAAAGATTATCAACTGGTACTAGTATGCTTGTGTTGTGGGTCATCCCCTGTAATAAAGGGTCTTGTGTTGTGGATAATGAAAAGGAAAAATGAGGGCCCTATATGAATATAAGTTTTTATTGTTGGAGGGTGGGTGTGTGTACTTGTATTTGCATTCCTAGATTTGTATCTCAATCTGAAATTCCCACACGTCAAACAAGCTGTAGTGCAAAAGCTGGATCAGCTGCTCGCCCAGGATCATGAATGCAGGCATCAGTGTTGGCACTTTCAAATGAAGAACTACTCATGTTTGACTGTGGATTGCTATATTAGCTGGTCCAGGGTTGTTTGAGCTCAGTTTCTTAACCTTAATCTGTGTGAGGATCCTTAGCAATCATAAAAAGAGAAGAAAAGAGTTGACAGGCAAGCTAGGGAAACTAGGGCATCTTATTCAACTTGAGCTAGACTCATTATTGCTCGGTTGAAGCATTTTTGAGTTTGACAGTGAATCCTGATGTAAGCATCTCAATCCTACTTTCCATCTCGTTAATGAACTTGCAAACCCCACTGATATATGCAAGAAAGAAAGTTTTCGTCTTTTTTCTTCTAAAATGTTGGTACCTGGGATGAATGGCTTGATGTTTTGAATGTTTAAAAAGAGCAGCTAAGCTGTGTCTATTTGTTGGTCGGGTTGTGCTAGATCTTATTTTTATCCTATGTTTAATTATTCTAAACATGTAAATCAATTATTATAATTTCTCAAAGAACTGTGATGTTTGGTCTAATGAACCACTTTTATCTTGGTTTCAAGATTAAATGCTGTTGCTGGTGCTGAGTAGCTTCTTCCTCTGTGCTATGGTGTAATTGTCTGTGCCCTGATGCTGTGATTTGCAGCTATGCAACCTTTGCAACTGGAGGCTGTGATGGTATTGTGAATGTGTGGGATGGGAACAATAAGAAGAGGCTGTATCAGGTATTTGCATCGTCCGTCGGATCTCGAGTCTTAACTTGGTGAAAACAAAACATTGATATTTAGATCTTTTGCATGCTTCTTGCTCCCAGTATGCCAAGTACCCAACAAGTATTGCAGCATTATCATTTAGCAGAGATGGTCGGCTTCTGGCTGTGGCATCCAGTTACACATTCGAGGAAGGAGATAAACCGTAACCCCCTCTCTTCCCTTACCTCCTTTTCATTCTCTGTAACTACTATATTATAGAATGTGTAGTGTTAGTGGGTGTAATCCTTGGTTGACATGGCATCTATCCGCCCGTCCATATTGACGGGCCCACGCAAGAATCGATAGATAATATCTGAGAGTGTCCCCAAGGCAGTTCTTGTCATAGAATAGGTCTAGTTCTTATCTCCTATTGCTTCCCACATGGAGCACTTACATTCCATCTTTGTTTTGCAGACATGAGCCAGACACCATTTTCATTCGTAGCGTGAATGAAGTTGAAGTCAAGCCAAAGCCGAAAGTGTATCCTAATCCTCCGGCGTGACTTGAGTGACATAGCTGCCCGGTGTCTGGCAGTCATGTTAGGTTTCTGATAATTAGGCCGATGATCTGGTACAAACTGGTACTTGTATTATTCACATGTTTTGGCTGTCATTTTCTGCTATAGTCTCTACAAGCTGTAATTTGACGTGTTGGAAGATCCAGCAGATGATCAGATTTGGAAGAAATGTTTTGCCTGTGGCCTGTTTATCTGGCCAATTAAACGTAATACTAAGCTAATGTTTCCTTTTACATTCATGCTTAATGGTGAGTTGCAGAGTGGAGTTGTTTCATTTGGCAGGAAGCTTGTTTCTGATAGCAGCTTTGAGCGCAGATTGAAAGAAAGAGTTGGGTCGAGCTAATAGCAGGTTGGTCCAATTGAGTATTTAGATTAATGAGATGAATAC